>JBBPTB010000534.1:0-18598 GCA_038093875.1 Boletus tylopilopsis | reverse complement strand
TGGCAGCGGAACATTTGGTGGAGGATACCTTCCTGGGGGTTCTAGAAGGAGGGGGTTCGATCCTGGATTCCGCGGACGGGGGGCGAGGAGGGTTCAGGGGACGCGGAAGGGGTGGACATCCACCGGTCGTTGTACCGCTGCCATCGTCGTGATGTGGTGTGTTTCTGTCACGGAGCGATCGGTAGTCTACGTCGTAGCTTGAACTAGTACTATTGTTTTCAAATTTGAAGGCGTTGTGTATCGTGCGTAGCTTCAGATTTGCAGCGATGCCCGAGTCGTTGATCAATCGATCACTGGCGGTATATCCCAGTCGACTATGAGTTTCTGCACTGAGGATTTTGATTCCGCACTGATTTTGCCTCGTCACAGCGCTTTGATCAATCCACGCATTGACATGATTGGCAAAATTTCGCTTACCGTTTTTAGTTCCATCATCGACCAACCCTTTTTTGGTGCTTCCATCAACACATTCAACAAGATGGGTGAACAATCGGCGTCGTTGTGGACTGTGGACCCTGTGGGTTGCACCTCAGGTCACGTCGAAGTGGACAATACAGTCCCTGCTCCCATAAATGCTGGGCTGGAGGGCACCGCGACGGAGTCTCTCCATCAACCACTGGCACTCGACTCGGACATGCCACCTACAACGCGGTCGCAGAGCGGGGCGCGTCATTCGCGTCCTCCTACTCTTGCGTCCCTCAGAGAACGCGCGGAAGCCTCCGGGGTTGAAGACGCAAATTCCAGCTCGAATGAGCCGTCATCCCCTAGATTTGACCCTGGGGCAGACAGACGCGAAGCTGTAGTAAGGGCAGTGAACGCTACGCCGAAACGCAGGAAGAGAAAAGACTCCAGCGTCCACGGAGACCAGAGGGACGCGGCACGCGATGCTGATCCAAACGGGGGGCTTTGTCTCATCACCCACCGGCCATGTGCTGTTCAGTTATGTCATCTTGTGGCCGTCGGCACTAAAGACGAAACGGTTCGTGTATTTAGACTTTATACAAGTCATCTCGTACTTATTGTCCTTCCCTCGTAGATCTCGAAATTGGAATATGTCTGGGCGGAAGGGAATCAACGATTCCACCTTGACACGAGGCGCAATATGTTCTACCGTATGTGCAACAAGCATGCTCGGTATTTTCGGCGTTGTTATTAAACTGCTTTGTAGTGAGAGCCGATTGGCATTTCCTCCTCAACGCCGCGAAATGGATTTTAGTTCCGGAAGTCCACATTATCGAAGAACTGAAGCAGATATACTTAGTAGACGAGCTTCCGAAGTACAAGCTCGCGAAGGTTAGTTATTATCGTACTGAAGCACAATTACCGGACTGAGCGTGGCGCTACAGAAATTCGGAATCAGTGATAAATTCCATTACTATGTTGTTCCTGCACCATCGTTCAAGGAACCCATTTGTCGTTTCACCGAGAACACGGCCGAAGGTCACAACCACGACACTTACGATGCGCCTTACACCAAGCTCGGCGCTCTCGAGAGTCATGTTCATCCGCAATTTGTCATCTTTAACACAGGCCAAAAATTAACGAAGAAGTTCACCCGAGGTCAGGTCGCTGATATGCGTATCCCTTTGTCGAAGATCTTATCGACTACCTTCCCTGGCGCCTCACCGTTGGACGACATCCTAGATTTGTATAGCAAGTGGATGGAAGTCAAAATTGGCGATAAGAAGAGCAAGAATCACACTCCATCGGATCCGCCCAGTGCCCAAGGCGAAGATGGACAAGACGATCCTTTCCAAAGCAGACCTCATCCAGGCCGTCCGGGTCTCAGGAGCGCGACACGCTCTCAAGGACAGGGTACTCATGCCTCAGACGATCAACATGGTGAAGGACAGCAGCGAGCTGTTCTTCCATTCCGGCAACCCGAGGATGACGATTCTTCCTCCGTCGCCGATGACACGGTTGTCGAAGATGATACCGAATGGATCGAGTATATCCACAAGTGGCGAAAGCAGGGCGAGGTCGTCGCAAAAACATGGGAGGCGGACGGGCTCAACAACTCTGGGGATAAACAACTCGCTGCCTACGTCAAAGAGCATGCTCGTGCTCCACCTTCGCCAGGTTCCTGGGACGGATGGAAACCAGACTTGGACGCTAGCAGATCGGATCGGTCGCGTTTTTCGAGCAATGACTGGGCGGTTTTCAAGAACGACGTATACCTCACTAGACCAGAGGCCACTTCAGTTACCTTTTAACATTCCCTTTGACAATATCGAAACCTTTAGATACATATCAGAATTTGTATACGTATTGAAAATGCTTGCCATGTGACTCGGTTCGATGAATTAGGGAAATCCGACAATCGGAGCCTAGTAGCCTACCACTAGTCGAACTTGTCGCGGTACCTAGTAGTACCCCGCGTCTCTACCCCAAGTCTCCGATCCTTACCTATTGTATCTAACCAACACAGTACATACGTGCAAGCCGCGTCCGTGCCCGTGCAATGTCTGTTCGCCATATGATGCTATATTCTCGGTCGTCGCGTGCCCATTGATAGGCATTACTTTATCTCATATCAGGTCAGTACCTACTAGTACTTTCACTGACGCGGATCGCCGTCATGTCAACTACTGATCATTACGCGCTGGCGACCGAGCATCCTGGGCGCCTTTTTGAAGCCCGGCAGCCTCCGTCGTACTATTTTTAGAGTCCCTTTGAGTGTTCCGGGTTCTCGTATCAAGGGCTTCATCCTGCGACCTGTCAAAAACCTGCTACACATTATCTCATCGCCATAAATCTCCTCGCTGGCTTGACCATGGTCCGGGTATGCAGATTCTGTGATGGCGAAAACTACGACTCTGCCAAACTCAGGCGTTGTGCGGGCTGCCACAAAGTTTACTATTGTTCGACGGACTGTCAAAAGCGTCACTGGGTCTTTCATATATTCGAGTGCAATCCCCTTCAGCCGATCAACACCGCATACTATCTCGCGCGGGCGGTCTACAAGGACGAACTTCCCGATCACCTCCAGACTTTGGACGATTATGGGTTCAATCGCGCGTTCACGGCCGAAGAAAAGACCAAGTTGTTTGGCTTGTATATCGGTATGCGTGCGAGCTGGCTGATGGGATCATTCTCAACGCGCATCCAGGCCTGATCAAAATTATACGTATTCCACCCAAGACGATTCATAACTGGCGCATTCGCGGGGTGTTGGTGGATGAAATAAAGGCCACGTTCTTCAAGCTGCCAGAGCAGTCGAGGGGTGTATACTTTCGCTGGTTCTTGGACCATCAAGACATCGTCGCTCTGGCAGGCCAGCCCTTGTCTGAGCAATCGCTGCAAGATCGTGGCGACGACATCATGGTACGCGCCTGGAGATTCACGGGAGGGAGTGAAAAGGATTCTGTGGAAGAGATCAAGGTCGCGATCGCAGGCAAATCCGCCGAAGAACAACAGTGCCATATTCTGTATACCCTTCTCTTGTCCATGTGGCGCCCATCTCCAGATATCGACCTCTGGATTGATTTCGGATTTGCATCGTGCGCATCAGAACGAGGAGAAGCGGGGTTGTGTGGTGCCTACCAACATTTGATCGAGCTGTGTACTTTTAAAGAGTTTTGCGACGCATATCGTGGTCGTTGCTTGCTCGATCTCTTCCAGTCCAAGGGGGTTCGTGTGCAAGACCCTCGTGGCCACCTCCGGGATCTCCTGCACGGACCATCTGGCGTCACGAAATCAGTATGGTACCTCAAACAGTCTGTCGTGCAAGAGGACTGTACTACGGAGTTCAGAGCGGAGCGTTCTGTCATGGTGGATTATGGCTTTATCAATTGTAAAACCGATTCGGAGGTGCAGCAGCTTAGGCGGGTGTACAAGGCGTTCTTTAACAGTCCCCGTGGAGATCCGTTGGCGCTTCATGAAGCTGCGATCAAGGGAAACATACATGGTTATCTCTCAACAGTCGTCGAGGATCTTAGAAATCCCAAGTTGAAGCGTCTAATGAAAAACCCGTACCCTCTTCCGGACTTGTGACGTGCATTCAGGCGTGCTTTGATTCTACTTGTCCTCTTGCTTGCTGTAATCTTCGCTGTAAACTCGGGAAAGGAAATGTCATTTGAGCGTTTGTACTGATTCCGAGCCGGCCACCCTTTGATATAATCGCAGGGTTTTACCGATCTTTTACTAGCCAGTAGCAAGGGGGCAGTCTTGGAAGTTTTCGCCACGCCAATACCGGATAGTAACTTGAGGGGACCTTGACGGGGCCGAGGATGGTTGAAAAACTATGCCTGGGGAGGTAGGTCCTGATGGGTGCTCGGCCGAGAAGACAACAAGGCACAAGGGGCGACTCACTGGCCTCGGACATGCTTCTCGAGGTTGTATGAGAGTGCGGGTACGTCGAGATCGCGTGGGCTTGATGAAATGTCAGGTTCAGAAGGCCCACATTTTATATCGATAGTTGTCACTCACCGTGCTCAGACGACTGAAACGACGAGAGTCCTGGAGGTTCGCATCACATCCAGAGTTTTTTTTGGGGGGATCGTATAGAGAGAGGTGGTATTACGTGCGTCAGTTGTAAGTTTCCTGCAAAGGAGCACGGTATGACCAGCCTGGTCGATGGCGCTGCGTGGTCATGGCTAAAGACGTTCGACCCTTGATTTTTGTGACTGCAGTCTAATTAGACGTTGGAGCTACCGAATTCAAGCAAAGTTCTCACTTGACTTGTAGCCATAGATGAAGATCCGAGGAACTGGAACAATGATGAGCTCGTCTAATATTTCCGTCGGTTGTGATGCTCCAAAGGCCACCGATATCACACGGTCACCCCCGACATCTCCCCGGATGCTCTCGTGCATCTGTCTAGCACGCCTTCGTTGACCCGACTTGACTTTACGTTGAGCGCTGCATCGCCAGTTCCCCGCTCGCCCCTTTTGACTCCCCGTTATGATGGATTTTATAGCCATCATCGACGACCACCTTCTGCGGACGAACTCGTTTCCTTGGCGTTTGGAGGTCCAACGTCGGTTGCACGATGGAAGATCTCGTTGTACCAACTCTCTCACCCGCGCAACCTCGTTCGCGAACACGTTCACCTACTTGCCTTGACCGACTTGCTCCCGTGCACCGCGTTCAGCCATCTCCGCCGTATATACATCAGCATCGAGCGCAACGTTGGGCTCACGGACAACCTGTCCGCACTGGCGCCTGCATTCTTCGAGATCAACACACCAAGTGGGGCTAAAACGCGCGCGCGCCACACGGCCTACTGCGACTCCTCCAGACCTGTTGGTCGCTCCATCGGGTGGTCCCCGACGCGGTCCTCGAGGCGGATGCTGCCGGCCGTCGTGGCATTCTCTGCGGGCATCGTCGTGCATTGCCGGTTTGCCTTGCTTGGGCGGGCAGTGAGATGGTGAGACCGCCGGGTTGGGAGGTTACAAGGACCGGTGGGACGCCGTGTCCAGACGGGCGGTGGATGCTGTGATGCATCGTTGTTGAAGCACGCCGCGTAATGTGCGGTGCGGCAGAGGAGTTGCACTTCCTCTTTTCATTTTTCATTGTCTTATTTTACAGCACGGACATGGGCTCCACCTCAGACGCTTCTCTAAAGTCAGGCAAAGTCTGTAGATTCCCATGCAATGGAGGGGCGACGTGGTGACAAGAGGGAGGATGGGAGGAAGGAGACGGGTAGAAGCTGTCCAGCTTTGGTCGAAAGCGATGAGCCCGTACGAAGGAATTTCGTAGTCGTGAAGCATCCGACGGGACAAGACACATTTCCCGACCTTGACACTGTCGTCTATTAGCCGAATGAAATGAATATCCACTCTGCTAGGACGTACGAGCAAGGATGATTTTAAGAGAAAATTCGACGACCATACCATGCCACGTGAGGTTCATACAATCATTCGTGAGTTGCTCATATTACTACATGACGTTCTCAGACGCAGACATGGATGACCGTAAAGACGTCAGCCAAACTAGCCGATCAGGACGAGACGACGCACGGAATCAAGATGAGCACGTTCCAGGCGGTATTCCCATCCGCCTGTGCCTCTCGTCGTGCTCTCGCACCTTGTCCGTCAGTTGTCGGAAGAGCGTGGCTGCCGTGGAGTCCTCCGCAACCGGATGCGAGGATTCTGAGAGCTTCTTCATCTTGAGGAGCACTTTTTGGCGCGTTTCGTGGGCGGATTTTTGTTGGGCGACGAGGTCGCGGACTTCCTGGATGTCTGCGTCCGTCATGGGGATCATTGTTGGAGGGCGGCGGATCATTTCTTAGGGTGGGACTTGATAGTCAAAGGTAAGGTTTGCTACTTGTTTGTTTGTGTATGCACTATGTACCATGTGGCAATTTCGCGTGTACTAGTATCGTGATGGTCGAAGTGTATACATTGGTTGACAACGGAATAAAGCGAGCATGGAACATCGAGAATAGAGTTAATCACAGAATATCGGACGTAAGACATGGAGGTAAAAGATATATGTATGCTCACACCACAGTCGAGCTTATCCATCATCATCCTCGATATTACAAAACATCGAGTGTGCGTACATTGTCCGAAATTTCAATCAACGAGACACTTTCCTGGAACTGTACCCTGATCAAGGCATCGGCTGCGATCCGCTTGTAATCCGTCCCACGTCGACTCGATGCTACCGGCATCAGCAACAGTGCTCCAAACGGTCGTCGGAGACGTGCGACGAACCGTCTTGCGCGGGTCTCGTCATCCATTGGAGCTATGTTCACGAGAGCCATGTGTGATGGGACCTCAGACACAGAAAGGGGCGAGGTATCGTCATCATCGTCATATTCATCATCAGAGATTTCATCATCTGTGGTCGCGGATGGTGGGACATCGTTCTCAACGAACGCGCCACTGTGTATATCCTCTTGCTCAAGAAGAGCATCCAACCAAGGATGGACGAGATACAAATTCTTCACCCCGGAGATGTCTTGTCTCGTCGCAATTTCCACCGTGCCAAAGGCGGTGGTCTCTGCGCCATAAAGACGGCCTGAACGCGTGCGATAAGCAGAAAGAGAGGGCAGTTTGAATGCGATACACGGAAGTTTCATTCGGCTTGCGACGAACCAGGCTGCAGAAAGCTTACTGAGGTTATCGTATAATGTCAGGGCTGCGACGAGGTCGAATGAAGAGCTTGGGGGAATACTTTCCATCCCGGGGTCTGGGAGGTACGACATAGCTGGCCCTTCAAACACAGTGATTTGCGCAGGTAGACAACTGTTGAAGGTGCCAGAGTCTCCAGTCCATGCAAGAACGCTCACATCTCCAGATCCATTGAGAACATTTGCTAATAGTCGTCCTAGGGAGGCATCTTCTTCGCCGTATATCGCTGAGAGCCCTTTAACAGAGAGAATTCCGATGAGCGAGTATGCAGCATCTTCCACCAGCGTGGTGTGCCGCGTCGACGCGAGACACAATTTCTCCCGGATGTTCGATAAACCTGGTCGAAGCGACATCAACAGTTCTGCAGAAACTCCGGTGGCCTGCTCCATCTCAGAAATCACTTCTGGTGACTCTTTGTGGTTCGGAATCTTCAGGTCAAGGTACAACGTCCAGTCTTCAGTGTAGAAGTGGACAAGCCGTGCAGCAATATATTCTTGGAGGGTCCAAGCACGACGGTTCCAGATACTCCCCGTCAGAGCACCAAGCACCGACCAAGAGTGAACGCCACGAAGGAAGACAATCACCAGAGCAGCATTCTGGTACCACTTGAACATTGCGACGAGAGCTTCTTGGAGGACGAAGTGGTCGGATTTATTGATACAGCATGTATCGCTCCACGCCCAATTAAACCCGCCATCCCGAACAATCTTGCAAAACATTTGCAACTTATCGTGAGTTAAAGATCTCTCCAGATCGTACACCGTGGTTTGCATGACGTGCGCGAACAGTGGTTCGTTGTCTTCCCACTTGTGCGATAGCATGACGTATCGAAAGAATTGTCGTACTTCACGCTTGATACGTGCGTGGCAAATTCGCATTGTCATCGAGGACACCAATTCCTTGAAGACAGGGAGGGATTCGAATGCAGATGCCTGTTGGGCTCTATCATAGAGACGACCACTGGCGGTGTCGATAAGGACACGTGGCAAGCAACGTATTTCCCGCTGAACGATTTTACGAATCTCGATCTGTGTGGTCGACGGGCGGATATATTTGTCACCGCACTCTGTCAAATGTCAACAAGCCACCACTGCTATGGCGGGAACGCGGCTCACGTCGAATGTTGGGGTCCGATGACTCTGCTATCTTGGAGAGCATCACGTCAAATGCATCGACCGCGTCATCATACTGCCCCGCCTTGTGTAAAGCAGCATGCTTCACTCCGTATCCCCAGGGCGAAGATGGATCCAAGGAGATTGCCTGACGGTGTGTCAACTAGAGTGTCTGATGAGAAAATGATGCTACTATACCTGATCTGCGTCCAGTAGACCCTTTATCCACGAACCAGTTTCCAAAAACACCTTGGCTCGTTTGATCAGGCTCTCTTGATGATAGGATGGTTCGAGCCACAATGCTGCCGTGTAGTGAGTGATTGCTTCATCACGTCGTTGGTCATTCGCTGCTGAGTCTCCGAGGTACACCAGCTTTTGGGATGAACGGTGCCGAAAGTCTGGTAAGTCTCTACGTGAGCGATGGTGCCACATAACACATAACCACTTACCTAGAGCCCATTCTGTATGGTCCCACTCTCCTCCTAGTTCGCTCGTCGTCTGGTGGAAATACTCGACTGCTTCCTTGATGCGACCTGCTTCATATAGAGCATCACACAGACGCTGCGGAATTGTCATGTCAATGTTATCAAATTGCCAACCAAATATCTGTCAAAGACAATGAAGACAGATATATCGCATTGTACGCCAAGAAGCTTACTAGGGAAATCAACAGCAAAAGTCGGCTCTTGCAGTGTCGTATTCGGGTTCGTGCAAGTTTGTATGACTCTATGGCACCCTCCAACTCGTTTCGCTCTGTGCGCGAATTCCCGAGGAGAAGATACATATATGCCTTCCGGAAAGTCAGTGACAGTGTTGTCATGGCAGACCCAGCCATACCTGGATGACATAGCAAACCGAGTTTGAGGTCGCGGTAGCAATAAGGTCATCTACACGCGATATCGCATCGAGGTACTCTCCAGCCATGAATACAATGATGGCCTGGATAAGATATCTAGGCGGAAGTGCATGCAAGATGACAAAATTCAGACCTTGATCAGAAGGAGAAAGGTGGTGCGAGATGACTGGATGTGCGCGAACGCCATGTCACAAGTGCGATATCCCTTTTCCCTTTCCCCCTTGCAGATATGGGCCATACTCTTTGCGATATAACCAAAGACGGACGGTTGCATTTCAATGCTCTTGGTGAACGTTTGTGTTAGCATCAGTATATTAGAGAGTGAACCAGCGTGCACCTTTTCTGCATCCTCGAGAGCCATGTCCCACTCTTGTAAACGAGCGCGCACGAGGGCACGAGCAACGAGTGCATGCTGGGTTGGATTGTGAGAAGTAGTTATTTCTGCGGTTAATCCCGCTTCTGTTCCCGCGAGCTGGTCCTGCGACCACAAGTCGAGAGTGGAATTGTCGACCTGAAAGTCTGATTCCTGAAAGGTTGGGTATAGAGAAGATAATAGGATCGAATCCTAAATGGGTCAATAATGAGGGGGATTTGTAAACCAAGGAACATGGTTACAAAACTTACAACAATGCTAAATAGACTCGAGAATTTGGAGGCTGGGTGCTAGAGTGGGTACGTGATGGAATCAACGCAAAGCACGAGGTGACTGAACGAGTGAATCCTACCGGGTCAGAGCCAGGTAGACCCCCCGATCTGCGAGGCCGCTGGTCTTCTTGTCCTCCTTCGCGAATGGATGCCTAACACAGTCAGCAAACTCGGCCCCGATGACAATATACGATTCCTACATTCATACAATCCAAATTTGTGATGTTGATTTTCCCTTTGACCCCACCGATTGCGAGGAACCGGTCGTCTGGCGAGATTGTGATCGACATTATATCTTGTGGGTACTCAAGGGCGGGGGGGCGCTGGGCGTGTGTCAAGACATCCCAAAACGTAACGGTACGTCTTGTAGAGTATGCGAGGAATTCTCCGTGGCTCGGTAGCGAGATGCACGAGCCGTAACTTGAATAAGCCGGAGGGACGGCCCACTCTGCGGGAACCGTTGACCCTGTGGATGAATCGAATTGTTTGACCAAATTGTCCGTGGATGATACAACTAGCAGATGTTGGTCGTTGAGCCAAACGAGACCTTTGTTGTGCCAGGCTAAGGGTTTCATTTCAATTTTCAAGAGCAGACTGCCACCGTTGCTGTCATAGACTCGAACTTCGGAATTATAATAGCCAGCCGTTGCTATTCTGTCTCCTTGTGGGGAGTATTTCGCTGCCGTCACCCACTGGTCGTGTTGGAGTCGTAAGACTTTGGATTTGGACCGTGATGTTGCAATGTCCAAGATTGTGGCCGTCTTGTTTTCTGATGCCGACACGAGTCTTGTCGAGTTTGGGGAGAAATCAACTCCCTGGATGCCTTTCCCATCCCCCTTGTACTTGAGGATTAGCTTGTATGTCGCTGCGTTCCACACAAACACATCACCAAAGGCTGTCCCCGCCGCAATTTTGCTGCCATCCTGGGACACAGCGAGACAAACGACATCTTTAATCGTTTGCATCGTTGCCATTTCCTTGCCGTCTTGCACTCTCCACACTTGAACCACTCCGTCACCGGCGCTCAAGAGACACTCGCCATTTGCCGAGAAGACCGCCGCACACAGCGAGTGGTGGGTGCTAATTTCAACTGGATCATCGGACGATGCACAACGATCAGCGCGGATTTGCGACCCAACTTGTCAGGACCCACCGGTCATTGTGGACGACATGGCTATCAGCGACGAGATGTAACAGGGCGATGATGGAAGGGGACGGCAGCAGTGCGGGTTCCCGATGTGTTACCGATAAGAATAGCCTGACTCGGTCCTGTGCACATCTCATGTCTTTGGCGCTTTTGTGCTGTTGTTATATGTCCACGACCCCGTCCCATCAACCAGGTCACACCTGTCCGTCTCCGTGAAGCAGACGTGATACAGGGCTCTTCCTCGCGACAAGCTGTTGGAGGATAAAGGTTCAGATTATCAACTGTTCCTGTATTGCAATTCGGCGGTTGTGCCCATCACAGCATGTCGAGCGAATTTACAGTGAGTGGGTGAGGCAGGCCTCAGGGATGACGACGACAAGATAGATCATCCATGTTACAACGCATCGAGCGTACATATATTGTCCACAATCTCAACCAAAGAAATGTTGTCCGAAAACTGTACCATGAACCGCAGGAACATGGCGAGAGCATGATGGAGGTCCGGAAATCAACGAGGAATGGTAAACGCCACTTGTTCTTTCGTGCCCCAAGAGGGTACTCAACCAGGGGTGTGGGAGATACAGTGGATGCATCCCCCAAAGGTCATGTCTCGTCTTGATTTTCACCATCCCAAACGCCAGGGGTTGCCACAGCTCCCGCAGACGTGCCCGTCCGTCCGCCGGCTCGCCCTCATCACGGACACACGGGCTACACCGACACGACCCTCACCGGTCTCTCCAGCGCCAAGGGCCTCGGGATAAGACTGCCACGCAACTTTTTTTTAATCGATGTGCTCGACTCAGTCCTCGAACAGGCGTTTGTCTTGGCCGTTGCAGCTTTTTTTGTCTTGCTGGGAGCATGCGTTCGTGTTTCCTTGTTTCCTTCGCTTGGGAGGAGGATGGTGGGAGGTGTACTGTGTTCGTTGGGACGAAGTGTGGAAGCGTGATTTCAGACGCCGTCCCCGGTGGCGGAGTTCGGATCACACACCAACTTTTGCTCCTGCACAATGGGAGCAGACGATTTGTTTACCGAACGTACGCGCAATGGGCTGAACCAGTTTGCCGCAATGGTCTAGAATAAACCCAATGCCCTCTTGAACCGCCACGAGTCCGGGTTTGACTACATCGATCTGTCTGGACACCTCCCTGCTCTTCAAATGATTCTAGGGAGAGCCGTCTTGGGCAAGATACTTGTCAGAGGTGAATACCGCACCACACCGGAGGCTTTGGAGGAGGATACGTACAGCAACGGGGCATGTGTCCTCGGTCAGCCTGGCATCGGTAAGTTCGAGAAACCTTTTGCACGCAACGTGAGGTTGAATTAGACGCTGCTTCACCCCATCAGGAAAAACTCTTTTTCTCGTTTATCTCCTTGTCGAGCGTCTTGGACAGGGTAAACAAGTTGCAGTATACTTTTCGGATCACTATGTCCTCTTTTCGGACACGGTCACTGTCTACTCTATCAAGAGCATGGCGCCGCTTGAATCTTTTCCTGACATTTGGGGTCTTTCGGACTCCAACCCGACCGATATACAACCTCCCCGCACCTTTTATGACAACCCAAATGTCCGACCGATCCAGTGGTCATCGCCCAGGAAAGAACACTGGCATCAATGGACTAAATATTGCGGGGCTCGGCTCTCTATAATGGATGTTTGGCCTAAGACGGAAATGAAATACTTGGCGTATGTGATATCTTTTTTCCAGCGACATTGATTTAATCATGTGATCAGCGCGTTGATGGGATTGAATGCCACGCGCACGCTCGACCTCTACATGCGATACGGGGAGGTTCCTCGAACATTACTGTATCTCTTCAAAAAGTCTGATGAATATATTGAACAGTGGTACCATGGAGACGCCAAGCAAGCTGTTAGACAATGTAGGGAGTGGCTAAGCGATACATAGACCCTCAACGTGTCAGGGGAAACCCCATCCAAGTACTTTTTCTGTGGACCTTGGAAGTTTTGGAACCCCGAAGTTGATCGCGAGTTTGCTTGCGCTGTACTGGCAACACGATCCATCTGGATCATCCTAGCGGAGAGGCTGGAGTTCTTTAACGCTGTGAGCCAATCTTGTGAAACGCGAGCAGCGGCAGGATACATATACGAGTCCTGGTTTCGCAGCTCCTTCACTTACGAGAATTCCACCGTCGAGTGCCACAGGTTGCCGGACACGGGTCATGTCACATCGTTAGATGGAACAACAACCCTCATTTTCTCGAGGGACAAAGAACGAGACCTTGCTAACCCTCCGTGCTATTGGGTCGCACGCAGGGGTTTTCCAGGCATTGACGGTGCTTTGGTGTGCCAGGACAGGATCGTGGCATTTCAAATAACCATCAGCTCAGAACGCCCATCGCCGGAAAACGGGCTGGAGGAGCTACGAGACACCTTGCCTGACAATGTGAAGCATCTTCCTTGCAGTTTGGTGTACGTTGGAATCAAGGAGGGTTCAGTCAAGGCAACTGCAAACCAGTGGGTAGATCAGTTCATCGTGAGGGGCGGACGCGTTGGGTGGGCGGCTTTGGACCCAGTGCAGGATGGCATTACTTACAAGGTGCGCAACCGGACGTTACGTTGGTTCATTCACTGTTGTCTTATAGTTTCTTAGAAACTGATACGCGAGGAATCGTCCGACGAAGACGTATCGATGGGGTTCGCATAACGGTCTATGGACGATGGCGAATACATAAATAATGTTGTATGGTCATGTACGTGCCTTAATGTGCGCATGCATCTTGGTCGTCAACTGACATTGCATTTGTATGGTCCAAGAAATAATACGAGCTTTGACAATTTCGAGTTATGTCATTTAGTAAACACGGTCACCGACCCTCATGTGGTTCGTGGGTCCCGCCCATGTCGCTCCTTCCAGCTCATTTGATTTGATTTGTAGCTCACCAAGTTGGAGTATGCTTGGGAGAAGCGGAATCTACGACACTACCTTGACACAAGGTGCACTTTGCCACATCGCGTGTCTGGTTCCATTTTCCGCGTAGTTTCGACGAATTGAGAGACGAACGTCTGACATGCAAACTTACCAAGGTGATTTCTTCTCATGTTGATGGCATCTGCATCTCACATAGCATAGCATGGCGTAAAAATTCGTAGACGTTATTCCTACCGAGGAAAAAAAAAAAAAAAGTTGGTGGATCACTTCGGACATTAAGCTTTATCGATCACTGAGGAGAAAGGCGAAATACTGTCCTCCATTCTAAATCTGTATAGAACATGGATGAAGGTGAAAAGCTCCGACAAGGAAAGAGGAGGATGCTGCAGAAATGTGGCAATCCGACCAACAGTCGGATCACTCGCGTTTTCCGAACCAATGGTTGGGTACTGCACGTCGTATAGTACCTGACTAGATTGGATCCCGGCGACACTACACGAACTTTTGTCGACCACTACGTTACACTGACTGGAACATAATATAGTATCAGTAACGCATACAAAGAAAAGAAATGATATAACATTAGCGTCATGCACGAGACGAGTAAGTATCCCGAGCGTGAAAAAGCATTTTTAAGAACGCAAAACGTCTCTCGCCATCATACAAGAGAAAGCATCCACCACAATAACCAAACCAAGCCCAAGAGCGACGCGTTCGATGGGGTCGTCGGCCACCGTAAGCCAGCCCCGTTGACCAGCGGTGCAGCCTGTCCGATCGTCTGATTCAAACACGTCAACAGTGTCGTGTCGATGTTCGACGGGAGCGGTGAATCCGTGGCGTTGGGATCGCTGCTCAAGGTGGCCGAGTTGTTGTAGCCGTCAAGCGTCAGGACGATGCTGCTCGCGCGGTAGTATTGTATTGCTTGTTCTGGTTGGGGTGCCCCAGGTGCCGAGAAATTGTATGCTTGCGGCGATGTCGAACTCGAGGAGGAGAGCGAGGAAGAACAGTTGGCGTCTATCGAGGAGACGAGGGACCAGACAGTGCTGTTGTCGGAGAGCACGTGAAAGGTTGTGTTGGTACTGTTGGACACAAACGTTGCTTCGGCCATCGGGCCACCAACGCGGCTAGTGTTGAACGAATCTCCATACTGAAGTCAAGTCGGTGTGTGTCAGATGTCAAACTACCAAAAAAACATACCTCTGGCGTGTACCGGTAGCCCCAGTATGGTCCACTGCTCCAAATAACGGGCCAATACCAATAAGGGAAACCCCGACCCGCAACACCACGTCCTACGATGCCTGGATACCCACTTCCATATGTCCTGGAAATCAAGGAATCACCCGACGGTCAACAGCCCAACCAATGGAAATCGAAAAAACGCACCTCGTTCCGTAAATCTGATCCCTTGTTGCCCCTCCAGCAGGCCTACCAGCAAATAGTTGACCTGGAGGGATCACGATTTTCTTCCCGCCACCCCATCCATAGGCCGTCGCAGACGACACTCCATCAGCAGCAGAGGAGTGCAGCGGTACCGTCTTCTTCGTGGATCCTGAGGACCCTGATGTGCCGGATTTCCCTTTGCTGCCGCTCGAGCCGCTACTCCCCTTGCCGGAGGACGTTGGGGATCCGTTCGATTTTCCGGAGCTGCCACTCGAACTACTTCCGCTTCCACTTCCACCTTTTCCACCCCCACCACCTCCTTTACGACGGTCTAGGGATTGCGCGCGGCGAGTCAGGAATGGGATGAACATCAGTTGAGAGCCCAAGCCGAAGGGGTTTTTTCTGTAGGAGTGTGCCTGTGAGAGTGACGAGGTAGAAATATCGACACCAGGGCTTCGTGTCTGGTCGAGGCGAGCGTATGGGGAAAAAAAGGAAAGGTAGAACTTGAAGTGACAGGATCGTCAAGGCCTTATGTAAATTTGACAGGACTTGCTATGCAGTGCTGCTGGTTGTCATACAGCAAGCGAAATGTTGATAATTCAGATAAGTTGGTTAACAAGGTGCAGCCACGGACCTAGCGGAGTAAACCAACTCGAAACGCACAGAAAAGATGGCTTCGACTTGGCTTTCGACCCCTTACAACTGCTTGCCATGGAAGTTGCCAATCATGGAAGGTGAGTTACACAGCCATCCACTGTCACGGCTCATGCACATGTCACGTGTCGAGATGGGTCACGTGTCGAGATGGGAGAGCACTTGGTGCCACGGCCACTGTGAATCTCGCGTGGACACAGAGGAAAAGAATGGCATGTGGGATGGACAGCCTGCCACTGGTAAGCCTGTTGCCATAAATGCAGTGGCAGGTCTACCCCCAACGCCATTTACAGTGCCACCTACAACTCGTTTCGCGGCAGGGGACGCGCTTACCCGGGCCTCCTGCTATTCCACCCCCTGTAGAATGTTTTTATATGGAAGGTAACGTTCCAATTTTTCAGCTTATCCACTGGTACCTGTCCCTGATTACTATGACCTAGTGATAGAGAGACACGAGGTTGCAGACTCGGCGGCACCAGGGACTAGGGTCGATGGTCATCGTGAGGCTGCAAATGAATATATCGAGGGAATTTATTGTCTCATCACGAATCGGCCATGGACTGTCGAGTTATGTCATCTTGTCCCCGCAGCCGCTGACAAAACGGTTCGTGGATTTCGCCCATGTCAATCTTTCTTACTCATTCTATTTGTCTTGCAGCTCACGAACTTGGAGTATGTCTGGGAAGAAGCGAATCTACGGCACCACCTTACATTGTAAGTGCATTTGACATTTGAAGCGAGAGCCGATGGGAATTTCCTCTTCGACGCCGCAAAATGGCTGGATTTTAGTTCCGGAAGTCCATATTACCGAAGAACCGAACAAGGTATACGTGATGGACCAACGTCCGACGTGCAACCTTGCCAAGGTCATTTCGTATTGACAGCACGCGCATCTCCAAGGCGAAGGAGGACGAGGTAATTCTTTGCAAAGCAGGTCTGATCCAAGACGTGAGGGTCTCGGGAGCGCGACAGATTTTCAAGCACAGGATTGTCCTCAGATGGCCAACAGAGGGGACCAACGTCGAGCTGCTTTTCTCTTCCAGCAACCTGAGGATGGCGGTTCCTCGCCCATCGTCGGCGACACGGCCGTTGAAGACGATGCATGTCAAATGACAAGAGAAAGGCGAGGTCGCTGCAACAAATGACTCTGCAATGCATGACCCACTGCCAACATCAATGAAGATTTTTGTATAATCCGAAGCCAGGTTTGATCCCAATGAGTCGAATCGCCCGTGGTTTCGAGGAATGGTTGGGCGGCCTTCTAGCGCGCTGGGGTATACCTGACTAGACTATAGAGAGCCTCCGCCAGCTACTTTGCGACGTTCCGCTTCCAGATCGTAAAGAAATGTACGTATGTAAATTGGATGAAATGGGACATGGTGGTGGCAATATTAGAGTAAGTAGCCGTCGACGATATCAAGAGACTTTTGACGGTCATGTGACTGGAGTACTGGATCATGATGCCACCGTCACCATGACTTCACAAGTGAGACAGACCGTACACTCATGGCTGCCACTCTCCCCATTCCCGTATACACGAATCTTGAGGAAGTTTATCAGAACCTTGGTACTTCGCTGAAACATGCGTAAGTTGCCGATCATCAGTCTGAGTGCTTTGCGGTCTGATACGGAGTGTTGTGATACCGGCGCAGCGAACGCTGGGATAGTCTTGCCAAGGAATTCAAGGCAAAGTTTGGACGAACCCCAGCTTACATCGCACGTGCACCTGGTCGTATAAAGTGAGTGACGGCGCAGCTAGTATCAAGGACTTGTTGCTCACGTCCACGTCCCCCAGTCTTATAGGTGCGTTTCCATCAGTGTATGTGAGGTATGTCATGTCCGAGACATCGATCGTAAGGTGAACACATCGACTACTCCCTCTTTGGTGTATTTCCCGCTGCAATCGAGCATGATATCTTGATCGCGTGTGCACCAAGGCTACCTGACAACGTCAACGATCACACTCCTGGGCATGTCGTCGCAGAAAATCTGCAACGCAAGTATCCACGTCGAGTCTTTGCACCAACGCGCAAACCGTCTGTGGGACCCTTGCCTCAGGACGTTAATGTCCCAAGTGATGCCGTCCGCGTCGACGCATGGCATCTTGATATTCACACGAACCCTCTAGGATGGGAGGGATACGTGAAAGCTGGGTATTATGTGCGTGTGCTTATTCGCCCATTCACATGTTTGGCTACATGACCCGTTCCAGGGTGTTTTAAACCACTATTTTAATCCTGAAGTGGACGATCCCGACTCGCCGCCTATTCCTGTAGATTTGCTTGTGACGGGAACTGTCCCAGCTGGTTCAGGTCTGTCCTCTAGTGCGGCAATGGTCGTCTCGTCCACCCTGGCGTTCTTGGCGGTCAATGGTATCCTTGAAGACCCGAGCATTGCACCGACCAAAGGCACCCTCGTAGAGATGGCTGTCGAGAACGAGAAGCGTGTCGGTACGTCCGTCACTGTCAATATCATGTTCGTCCTCAACGAATAAATCAAGGTGTCAACAGTGGAGGGTCCGTATGGCGTTTCTGCTGATTTATAGTCCCGTTCTGTACTAACCCTGTCCCTCTGTTTAGAATGGATCAAGCAGCGTCCGTCATTTCACTTGCAGGCTCTGCGCTTTACGTTTCCTTCTTTCCGAAACTCAGTGCGGAAACGATTCCTCTACCTGGCCCACGACTAGAGAATCCCTCTTGTCCGTCTGCAACGTTGGTGTGCGCGAACTCGCTCGTGGTGTCGGACAAGGCCGTACATGCGAAATACCAGTACAACCTGCGCGTGGTCGAATCGCTCGGTGCCGCACGCGTGCTTGCGGTCCGTCTTGGTGTCAA
>JBBPTB010000533.1:0-18650 GCA_038093875.1 Boletus tylopilopsis | reverse complement strand
CGAAACGCTGCGGAATCCAAAGGGCTTTGGAGGTTGGAGAACCACGCCACTAGGTAAGTCGCTGTGTACGCTAACCTAACTGTATGCGAACGACCCACGTCTTGCTTTTTTGACATAGGTTTGAGCTATTTGTACCACTGCATCAGCTTTGGATGGGGTACGCGTCAGAGTTGTTGGGGCTGGGTGTTCCTGACGGTTCGTCGTCGTCTCATGAAGGCAGGATGCCGCCTCTATGCATGCAAAGTTAGTAAAGGCCAATTTCAACGGGGCACTGCTCACAGGTAAGCGATAAGTCTTCTTAGCTCCTCTCACCACCGACCGTTCCTTGACTTTAGTCCGTCAAAGCCGGAACCCATGTCTCGTCAGCCTCTCTGGCATCGTGCTCCACGAGACGGAAAACGCGTTCAAGCTCATCACACGAAAAAATGAGTTGAAGGGTACGTTCCACTCTTTCTTCCTTGAATGCTTCTTTCTCACCGTTGCCCATACAGTCGTCCCAACATTGAATTCCATCTTTACACTTGCCGTGCCGCTTTACTCGACCATCTACCGAGGGGCATCCACAAAGGGTATCCGGAACGATTTGGACGGTGATCGATAAACCCTACATCGAGTTCGACCTGTACGGGAACCAATTTTGTTTCCGCTCTGCGGATCGGTCGAATCGGACATTTAGACCCAAGGGAGCCATCGAGTTATAACGTGGCGGTATTTTTTTTTTTCATCTCTTCTGATTGAATCGACTGAAGCCCCAGTCAACTGTCCAGCAAGCACTTATTTTTTCGCATTTCAGATGCCTTTTCCCGGGTAACGATAAACTCGTACATAACGTCTGCACCATCCCTCCGCTTCCAAAGCATATATCCAGCCTCCAGCTCGGGGCCTCGTCAACGTCGTAGATGTGTCCAACACCAACACATCTGGCTTCTGTCACATGCATACTTCATACTTCCCTTCTGTTGTTCAATCCATATTCTAAAAACCATGCAATCGAGACTCACAGGAGACGACCTGCGTCACGGCGACCAGATTCCCGTCTTTTGGCCTTGATGCGTTCATGGAGTCGCGTGATTCGCGACGCGTTCACACACGGCAAGCATCACGCAGTTTACATTATAAGACGTGGATCTCTTCACCCCACGAAGAAACAACTACTACAAGTCGCTCCCTTTCTCTTGTCTCCCACGTTCATCCTTCGCGACGCCTTCCACAGGCAGACATGGCGGACGCCCAGATCGAGTCAGCTTCGCCATATGTCACACTAATCGGATCTGCGAGGGCAAGAGCAAAGAGATGGAGATCATCGCCCCCCTCAAGATACCACCCAGGGTAAGCTTTTTTCATCCTGTGCCTAGATACACACTTTTGACATTTGTGCAGAAATCACGCTCCCTCCAACCTCTGCCTGTATCTCCGACCCTCAACCGGTGCACGAGAATCAAGAGACAGCCGGCCAGCTGGCCACGTCCACCTCTCCCGCCCACCGTCGTTCCGAACTTCCCCCGCATATGACCTTCAACCCGGATGATGGTATAAACCCTGCTGTATTTGACACTGAGAACGTCCGCACTCTGTCGCACAAGCGGCCCTACCACCCTGTCACCCCCAAGGAACTCGTCTTCCCACCCCCAACCGACCGAGTCGCGCTTCCGTACACCCGGATCAAGGATGTTTGATCCGCATGGTCCTGACACGCTGCTCGACGAGTCCGAATGTCAACAGTCCAGGAAAATTGCCGCGATGGTTTTACTATAAGTAAAGGACTCCCCCGGTGTGTGGCGTTACTTTTGATTTGACTCATTTTTCCCCTTCTCGCCAGCTGTAAGGCCTTTGCGCTTGTGTTATTTTTGTTTTGTTTTGCTCGTCTCGTTATATCCTCTCCTGTGTACCACGTAACTCGATTTTTTTTTTCTCCCGTCATGCCGACTGCCATCTGCCTATGTCTCTTGTCGCGTGTATTTGTAACAGGGGGAGGATAGAATTTGCCGTTGGGTTCACTAGTCTCGTAGGATTCACATTCTTTTTCTCCATATTATCTTATGAGCACTGTGGACCGCAGGGTTGTCTTGTTCCGTAGGCAGGCAGGACGCGATTCAGTCGTTGCTTTGTGTGGATATTTCCGCTTTTCAGCGGCTGCCATGGCACACACAGCATACCAGCATTCTCAACCATTTTGCTACTTGTCTGGCATGGTATCCAAAGGTATACTTCTCTTTTCAGAGTATGCAACCGTAATTAATGTATCTGGAAGTTCGCCGGCGCCAGTTGCATCTGTGGGCACATGCTCTTGCCAACAAGTTCAAGCGGGACATGGCGACAAACATTGGCATCGACAAGGCAATTAACCTTGGTCGCAAGGCACTAAAACTTTGCCAACCCGGCCACTCTAACAGAGTTGCCTCATTGACTAGGCTTGCGACACATCTCGGTGACCGCTACGACCGATTTGGAGGTATTGAAGACTTGGAGGAGGTTATTGTCCTGAAGCGAGAAGTCCTTGACCTTCTACCGCGAGGTCACCCTGATCAGCCGATACTCTTGAACAACCTTGTAGTTTCTCTTTCCGCTCGGTACAAGCAACTCGGGGTCATGGAGGACCTTAACGAAACTATTGTCCTTGGTCGAGACGCCCTTGACCTTCTACCGCAAGGTCACCCTGTTCGGTCATCATCATTGTACAACCTTACAGTTTCTCTTTCCACTCAGTACAACCAGCTCGGAATCATGGAGGACCTCAGCGAAGCCATTGTCCTTGGCCGAGAAGTCCTTGAACTTCTACCGCAAGGTCACCCCGAACGGTCATCATCTCTGAACAACCTTGCAATTTGTCTCTACGCTCATTATAAGCAGCACAGGGTCATAGGGGATCTCAGTGAAACCATTGTCCTTGATCGAGAAGCCCTCGAACTTCGACCACAAGGTCACCCTGACAGGGCAATATCTTTGTACAACCTTGCACTTTCTCTTTCCATTTGGTACAATCAGCTGGGGGTCATGGATGACCTCAACGAAGCCATTGTCCTTGGCCGAGAAGCCCTTGACCTTCTACCGCAAGGTCACCGTGACCGGCCAATGTCTTTGAACAACCTTGCACTTTCTCTTTCCACTCGATGCAACCAGCTCGGGATCATGGAGGACCTCGGTGAAGCCATCATCTTTGGCCAAGAAGCCCTTGAGCTTCGACCACAAGATCACCCTGATCGACCAATGTTGGCGAACAACCTTGCAATTTATCTCACTGCTCGGTACAACCAGCTCGGGGTTATGGAGGACCTCAGCGGAGCCATTGTCCTTAATCGAGAACCCCTTGAAGTTCTACCACAAGGTCACCTTGATCAGTCATCGTCGTTGAACAATCTTGCACTTTGTCTCTCCACTCGGTACAAGCAGCTTGGGGACATGGAGGATATCAGCGAAGCCATTGCTCTTGACCGACGAGCCCTTGAACTTCGACCACAGGGTCACCCTGATCGGTCAATGTCGTTGAACATCCTCGCAAATCATCTTTCCACTCGGTATGACCAGCTCGGGGTCATGGGTGACCTCAATGAAGCCATTATCCTTGACCGAGATGCCCTTGAGCTTCGACCACAAGGTCACCCTGATCGGTCAATGTCGTTGAACAACCTTGCGATTCGTCTCTCCATTCGCTATGGCCAGCTTGGTATCATGCAGGACCTCAGCGAAGCCATTTTCCTTGCCCGAGAAGCCCTTGACCTTCTACCACAAGGTCATCCTTGGTGGTCAGCTGCATTGGACAATCTTGCAAGATGTCTCTGTCATCGGTTCATAAGGTCACAGCAGTTGGAGGATAAGGAAGAGGTGTTCAGTCTCTATGTTCAAATGGTGGATCACCCCCGGGTTATTCCTTCAATGGATATCCCTGCTGCCAAGACATGGATCAGTGTGGCTGAAGATTTTCAGCATACAACGACAATTCTCGCATATGAAACCTCCCTCCACTTACTCACTCGACATCTTGCCACTCTACCATCATTGCCCCGCCATCTCCCCATCCTGAAGAAACTTTCATCCTCGCTTGCCGTGGACGCATTCTCAGCTTGCCTCAGACACCGTTCCCCCGTCAAGGCAGTCGAACTTCTAGAATAGGGTCGGGGTCTCTTTTGGAGTCAGCTCATTCGCCTCCGTTCTCCTCTTGACGATCTCACTGCTTCTGGTATGGCAGGGAAGTTGTTGGCCGACCAGTTCACACGACTTGCCTCACACATTCGCAATGCCTCAGACTTCCCTGGTCCACATCAGCATGAGCAACTGTATCATCTCAACTTCGAGATGCATAGAGTCATTACTGAAATTCGCAGTTTGCCTGGTTTCAGCAGATTTCTTCAATCGTCTCTCTTCGCAGATCTCCAGCGCGCAGCCAGTGAGGGACCTGTTATCATCGTCAATGCGAGCCAGTACAGTTGTGATGCCCTCGTCGTCTTGCTCGATCGCGATCCTGTTCATATTCCATTTCAGATCACCCACGAATCCGTTTGCGACTTGACAAACGAGCTTCATGTTTTGACCCAGCGTGCAACGAAGGTCGACATGACGCGGGAACTCGCATTCTTTTTACGGAAACTCTGGGATCAGATCGTTTCACCCGTTGTCGAATTCCTCCGGACAGCCCGTCCACCTCAGTCGCGCATTTGGTGGTGTCCAACTGCCGATTTCTCTCTTCTACCCTTGCATGCGGCTGGTCCGTACCGCAAGGGTCAACGAAATCTCCCTGAGCTTTACATCTCATCCTACACTCCAACTCTGATCGCCCTTATTCGCGCTAGACAGCGCGATCCATCGAACCTTTCGAGTATAAAGAGGAACTTTGTTGCAATCGGTCAAGCCAGCGCTTCTGGCCAAGGGCCTCTACTCTCCGTAGGGGCAGAGCTCGCAAATATTGGTCAGCTCGTCGACGACGTCACCACTTTCACGAGCCTGGTTGGAGAGGAGTCTCGTATATCTAGAGTTGTGGAAGAGCTCGGCAACAATGAATGGGTCCACTTTGCATGCCACGGTCTTCCGAATCACAAACAACCGTTCGAGTCTGCGTTTGCGCTGCGCGACGGACATTTTACGATCGAACGCCTGATCGGCTGTGATTTGAAGAACGCCAAGTTCGCGTACCTCTCTGCGTGTCATACGACTGTCGGAGACGACGAGAGTCCGGACGAGGTGATCCATCTCGCATCGGCGATGCAGTTCATCGGGTTTCGTTCGGTGATCGGCACGATGTGGGCGGTGGATGACGGTGAGACGAACAAGATCACGTCGATGTTTTATAAACATATGGTGGACGAGTCCGGTCGTCTGGATCACACTCGGGCAGCGTACGCGTTGAACAGGACGATGCGGATTGTAAATGTCCCGTTGGATCAACGAATTCTGTATGTTCATCTCGGTGCCTAGTTCATGTACATCATTGTCTTGCATCGTGCTGCTTTGTATAGTTCGCGCTTAGCGCTGTAATTGCAACTAAGTTGCGTATTATATGACCTTGCCAACACATCTGCAAGATGGGAAAGGTTTCGGTCAGCGTGGGTGGCGATCGCATCGCATCATGGACAACTCGATGAGACAAGGGTGATATCTAAGCAACTTGAAGAAAGACAGCGTCCGTGAAGGATTATCGCTTTGCATGCTAGTTGGCTTTGTGAACGCAGACGGTCAGGCAAGTATTAAACAGAGAACGCCAGCTTCAGCGAGAAAAGTACTGTGGGTAGCGGCAATATGTGAGGACTGATGGAGGGGAAGATAAAGATGTCACTTGCAAGTTGTTTGTAGATGTTCTTCAGCGATCGAGGCAGTTTTGTTGGTGACAAAACGGAGGAGAGTAGAATTGGTATGACTACGGAAGTAGTGTAGGTGACTGACCGTGTGCTTGACCAACATCGTAGTATGGATCCTGGTGTAGGATGAAAGGTATGGAAAGCCGTGCAGAACCAGTACAACAGCCTTACCTGACCTCTCACGATAGCCTTGGCAGCGTCAATCGTGAATATTTCCACCTTAACGAATACACGGGCATATACGCGTACTTCAACCATCAATAAGGTACGGACTTACATACCTGGTGGGTATACTTGATGCGACTTAACCGAAAGCAAGAAATAGGCTTCGAGTACCATCCTCCACGCTTCTCCCATCGTGTCATGGATTATCGATGAATCTGAAAGAGTATTCGCTCTTCGATTAGGGGGAGATGACACGCTGCGCGATCCAGATATTATGTTCACCAGATGATAGAGGCGCTAGATCTGAACGTAGGCCTCTCACGACTTCGGACATACGCCGTCTAAATTTCTACTGACCTTGGACGACGACACCAAGTTCATTGCCAAGATTCCTTGCCCGCTCGTAGCACCCCGTCGTCTCTGCACTGCGAGCGGCGTTGCGACCATGGACTACATAAGAACCCTCCTGTCGAGACAGTGGCTGAAAAGCTATAGCTGGAGGCGGACGGGTGGGTGACGAACGAACGGTATGAGGACACGATGCGACTGAACAAGTCCATCATTAGAGACTAGAACCAGAGGAGTTGGAAGGACCATACCTCAGGATGGCGCGCGGCCGGTCGTGGTTCTCTTCGTGATTTTTGATGACAAGGAATTCTTTCAATAACCATGCATGTGCCTGTTTGGCTGTCAACGTGTTCGCCCATCAAAGGATCGATGTTTTTATCGCTATCCTCTTGATATTTTGCGTCGAGTATGCATGTGTCGCGCGTTTCGACTCTGGGGTGACTCACCCAAGCTTCAAACTCTTCTGTCACTTATACAACAAGTGATCCTTAGTGAACAACTCGGATTTCGGGTTCGAACTGAGTGGTTTTATACGAGCTGTAAAGGATGGCCACACTGCCATTGGCATCAGGATTGTGCGAGTACGGTACCAACGGATCATCACGTAAGTCGACCTCGCGCGGTAATCATTGGCCCTGGACACGGACGTGCTCCGTGCAGTATGATCCGAGGGAGTTGAGAGTTGAGGGAGGGAGGCCCAGTGGAAGCGCCGGAACGCAGTCAAATTTACCCAAGCTAGTAGGATTGTTCAGTTCAAACTTCATGTCCCTCTCACGGTAAGTATCGCTCAATTTGCATCCCAGGACGCGCACCACGAAGAAACAACCACTACAAGTCGCCTCTTCTCATTCCCCTTCGCGACACCTTCAACAAGTAGGCGTTGCGGACGCGTAGATCGAGTCAGTTTCAGACGTCACACTACTCGAAGAAACTCGGATCTGCATGGTCAAGGGCAAGGAGATGGAGATCGTCGTGCCCCACAAGGCACTACCTAGGGCAAGCATTTTAATCGTGCGCCTATATACACACTTTTGACTTTGATGCAGGAATCACACCCCCTCCCACCTGTGCCGGTAACTCTGACCCTCGACCGGCGCACAGGGTCCAAGAAAAAGCCCGCCAAATCAACAGCGACCACCACGACTCGCCCTCGTCTATCAACTCCCTGACCCGTCCCAGCACGCTTCTCCGCAATCGTGGCGCAAGTAGTACCTCCCATCTCTCACCAACACGCACACCACTATCCCACAAGACCTCTACATGAACCCACTGCTTCACACCAGAAACTCGTCCTCCCACTCCCAGCCCCAGCGACCAAGTCCTCTTTCCGTACACCCGGATCAAGGATATTTGATCCGCATGATCCGGACACGTTGCTCAACGAGAGTCCGAATGTCACCAGTCCAAGAAAATTGCCGCGATGGTATTAAAGGGATCCCGGGGTGTACCCCCATGCTGTACAGTTCCTAGACGCCATCCCTGACTTGCTTCACTTTCTCCTCGTGCCACCACCACCTTCCTCGTTCGTCCTCGCTTTCTCGTACCCGCCACACCTCTCCTTCAATCTACGCTACGTTCCGGCGCTTCTCACTCCGCTCTGGGGTCATCATCCGCATCATTAGCCTGCTTTTTTGTGCCTCTATCATTCTGTTTGCCAAGGATGTCTCTCGGCAAGCTTCCTCCAGAGGTTTTGCACGCAATATTGTCCTACATTGATGTCCCAGACGTCTTGCGAATACGTAGGGTACGTGCCATACTTGTGTGTCGCTTCAGGCATGAGTATACAGAACCATTTCACAGGTCTCGCGTTACCTGAACCATGCTACCTACTGCAGGGAAGTATGGGCAAACGCCTATCGCAAAGCCGAGTGCATTCGCCCTCCCGGTCCATTCCCTTCACAATCTATGTACGACCTGGAAAAAGCGCTCATCACCAGTTTCCGCGTTCATCAAAAGCTTCGGGGTGGCGGTGGTGCTGCCCGCACGCAAAGTCCCATGATCAAGTCGAGAGAGATTCGGTACAAGTTGGATAGCGAGGACATCGGTGTGAGCTTGGTCTTGGGGCGGTTCCTGCTCGTCGCTTCCAGCAGGGAAATCTGTTGTTATGACTTGAACCTGGACGAGTGCTTGAGTGCGCAGACCCTCTACCGATCAACGTTTGGAAACGGTCTGAGCTTGTTTCGCTGTGTTTCTGCTATCGACGTTGAGGGTCGCCCATTTGCATGTGTGGTGTTGTGCGACAAAGATAAAGCGGGGACAAATGAACGAACGTACGCTTTGATATTTGACACGAATTAGAGGTACTGACGTCTGTATTAGGGAAATATATTCATTGAGTATAGGGGAACAATCTAGAGTGACCCTGGATTTTCTTCACCATTGCCATGTTCAGGAACATGGCGATCTATATTTCAGTGGGGTCAACCTTGGTCCTCGTGCGATCATTGTTCAACGAGGTGATTTCGACATGGGCTGGCACCTCGTCGCCTTGGATGTGCATACCCGCGCCCAATTCCTTATCCCTTCTTTCCCCGATGCCATGAGAGCCAAGGTAAATATTCGTTTGAAGACTCATTCCGATCTACCTGGTTGACCTAACATCTCCGATGTAGATGTCAGAAGAAGGGATTGTTGCTAGCTTAATCCACCACCCTAGGTGCATCTCGACCTCAACGCATCTAATCCTAGCCTGCTCGTTTCAGAGTCAAGCCACCCGGTGGTGCACGTTCTTCCAAGCATTTGCATTTCCCACTCCCCCTAGTTCGAGCCCTACCTTGACCCCTCTCAGCCCATCCCACCATGGTATCATCCATGACGTGAGCATCGCGGGGAGTGGTAGTCTCCTGCTCAACGAAGTAATCGATCCTACCACGCAGGATGTTTTTATCACCATCCCCGTGTACGCATACCAGCCTTCCCATCCTTCCCATCCTGGATACGCCACCCCAAAATGCGGCATCCTTCATCTAGACAACTCGCACACCCTCGCTGACGATGAAACTGGTATTGTAGAATTCCAACTGCTCGGCCACTTTTTCCACCTGCCGGCCACTTTTCATTCCCGCTGTTTTCACGGCATCGGTCGAGCGATTCGGATCCATCACAAAGCGTCGTATTGGACTATCGAGGCACTCGAATATGACGTGTGCGCCAGAACCACCAGCCAGGTCAAGATTATCGCCCTCACCTACCCCCGTGCCGTACATTTCCCAAACACCAGCCCCGAGTTCATTGATTATGATCCCTATTTCGGGCAAATATGTGTTCGATACTATTCGGAAAATGCTTGCGTATTGAGGATCTTGGACCTTTCTGGATAAGTTGGTGCGTGCGCCAGTTTAAGGGAGACGAAATGTTCATCAGTGAATTCACCACGCGCTGTTCGGTTTTTTGGGTGACGGGAAAACTGCTAAAATGAAAGGCCAGAAATTGTGTATACTCTATGTACGATATACACATGATCATGATGCAAGGTCGAGTCTTGGAAGAGTTGATTACCATCTCAAACAATGTTCTCGAGCAGCTTGACGTCGACAGCGACCGTTGGGTGTCACCAAAACGTCATTTGAATAGCCTTCGGGGCCCTTGGTGCGCACCAGTGCGTCGGAAAACTTGAAGGTCCATTTCTCTTGGGGAAAAAAAAAAATCCGGTACCCTTTGTGATAGTGATTCGGATCCATACCCGATCGTTCAAGCGAATCTCGAACATCGAAGATACAGTAAATGACTTACAACAGGTCCCACGAAACGAGCCCCCCTAGCTGTGCATTAAGTGTGTCAACAGAACGGTATTAGGTAGTCGAGTCACGGAAAGATTACATCTGCTATGAGTCTCGTCTCTGTAGCATTGCGCGGCTATCATCCTCGCTTGTCCCACAACTGTCTGGTTACTGCGAACGAGCTGTTCGGATAGGTTACACAGGGGATTCTGATTCCTTGCGGTGCAAAGGAGGGGTTTGAGTGGCGTCCATTGCTGTCTGCTCACCAACTGTTGTCGTTTTTACGCGTTCCGCGGATGTTCCTCCATGGCTGGACTGTCTCCGCGGCAGCGGCACGACCTCGGACATGGTCGTGGTCTGGGTTTCGCGACCTTGACTCAGCATTGCATGTCGTGCTGTAGCAAGGAGTTGAGACGCAATCTGACGGATAAGCGATCAAATCCGGTATGAAACCAAAGAAAGAAAGGAGACGAACGGCAATCTCAGTCGTGGGCCCAGTGGAGCCATAGAGTGAAACAATGTAGGCAATCATCATGCCCAGGCTACACACAGTAATCAACGTGCCACAGTCTACCAGGATGATGGCGATCGATTTATACAGAGAGGGGCTCAGACCGGTGTGCATCCGCTTTTGTGCAATACAGAGACGAATGAAGATTGCAACTGCCACAAAGAGGTTGAACGCTGAGAGGAAGACCCACCCCCCAAGTTCTATGAAATTGAATGTTCGATGGACAGGTGGTGTTTTGGCGAAATGGATAATCAAGAAAATGCCGTCACCTGCAACTGTAAGACGAGGGATGTTGCACAGTGACAAGGTCACGTACAGACTAATGCAATCCACAAGAGGATCTGAAAGAACAGGCGTAGGTATTCGGGTCTTCGATTAGCGGAGATGACATACTGCAGGGATGGAAATCCAGATATTATTGTCATACAAGACATAGAGGCGCCAGATCTGAGTATATGGCTCTCGTTTCAGTACGGTTGCGGGAAGGTATAAGGTACACACACCGCCAAGATCCCTACGAGTACATAAACCTGCGAACGACTGATCAGCTGCAAGGAGAACGAGAGGGAGTGAGCTCACATTCACAAAGAATGTTGTAACAGGACCGAGAATGTAGACGTTGACAGTGGAAAAGAAGTGTGCAGCCTGACCAGTGAGAACAGTAAACACGATGAAAGAACGACTCAAGTTGAAGATGAGTTGGGTGACACATATGAGAAATTGCAACGTGGTTGCAAATAAAAGGACCCTAGGGTAGGATTGTTAGCTTCACCACACACGACACATGGATGCGTCCTCGTTACTTGGAAGCGGTGGACTTTTGTCCCCAGAGTGTGTAGGCGCAAAACGTAAACAGAACGCAGCTAGATTGCTGTCAGAAATTTGGGTTTGCGGCGAGTGCACGGTGAGACTTACTTCATGCCTATGCTACGGCGTCGGCGGAAACTCGGAAGCCATTGGGTGACCACGCACCGAAGAAAGTACACTCGATAACATACGAGACGATGAGCGAGTATGTGCTCACATGAAATGCCATCATCGACGGGTTGTAAGTAGCCGGAATACAAATAAATGTAAATAAAGGCCCGGCGACACGCACCTATACTTACACCACTCCACTGCTCAAAATCCCATCATACTCTCCTTTATCATTCATTCTTTCTCACTTCCATTGCGACTTAACGGCCGGGCCTGCAAGTAGTACTATACCCGAAGTCAGCTTTAGGAAAGTGCGTTAGCCCTTATTACAGTCACCTTAACCCCAAATGCAACCATAATTCCGTTTTGTAGAGCGCCTAATTGAGTGACGAATCGGGCTTCTTACTTAGGTGAATTATTCGTCTTGCGTCGGAAGAGCAGCCACGGCTGTAGTGGTCGTCATGCGTGCCTCCTTTGCCAACACTTATGACGTTACTTACCATACCTATACTATTTCTCAGTTGCAAACTTGGCGATTTACTGGACGGTATGTTCATTATGTGAGCCGTGTTCCGAGAGGTGCTTCTGACGTTCTTAGTTCCAAAAGTCCACAGCTTCGATGATGCACTTGTTCTCGTTCTCGTTGTTGATTGCTGCGTGTTTCCTCATCCCTATAAGCCGAGCCCAGACGTGGTGCGTTGTTGCAGCATCTATTTAACCCCATCATTATGACACGCGTTTTAGGTGTGGCAAATACTATGACCCAAACCAAATGCCTCAAGCCAAGGCGCCACCTCCCGGCGGGGCGTTTTCCACACCGACTTCTTCTCAATCACCCATGCTGGCTCTTAGATGTGCCCCTGCAATCAAACCGTACTTGGCCGAAGATGCAAGCTCGAATGCAGCCATCTTAATCGACTCTCCCGTGGTTTATTCTCAGATCAACGGTGCTGAGGCCATTAACCTTCCTTCTAGCGGCCTGTCCCACGCTGGCACACTCAATGTGACCGTCAGTGTTGGTGACAAGATACTCGCAAACGGCGCTGTCCCGCTGAATGCCACAGCCCTCGAGCTCACGTTTGATCTTGGAGTTCTGACCCCTCAGGTCAACCCTTACAATCTTTCTTGTGAAGCAATCTACTCGGGCGATGCGTCGTCGTCCAGCCCGCCAGTCTTTACGGCAAGCTCTCTGATGTATTTCCTTCCCGATCCGAGCAATAGTGCTGTCACCAAAATGGACCTCCGAACTGGCGCGTTGTTGGTCAAACCTGCTGCGAATGGACAGGGCAGTTTTAAACCAATGTTCCCGATTGGTTTTTATACCGAATTCCAATATTTGGCGGGTAATCTCAGTCTGATTGATGAATTGGCAGCTCAAGGGTGAGCATCTTTTTCCTATTTTGTCTCAGTACGTCTCACTTTTGACATCAAGGTTCACCGTTGTGCGTAATGAATCCCATGTTAGGTATAACTGCTAACTGATGTGCTATAGATACATCCAATATTCGAATCCACACCGAGCCCGGCAAGCATTAATGCCGTGTTTGGTCGAATGCAACAAAATGGGCTATACTTTATGTACGACATGCGTTACGTCTACCAGGATGCACCCAATGTGACCGAGCAAGTGAATTCGTTCAAGTCCTGGTCGAACCTCTTGGTCTGGTACACTGGAGATGAACCAGATGGATCGTCCGACCCACTCAATGCGACATCTACCTCATATGATCTCATCTATAATCTCGATGGTTACCATCCTGTCTCCCTCGTACTCAACTGCCAAGACTATTACTTTACATCATATGCTGCTGGAGCTGACATCATCATGGAGGATGTGTATATCACTGGGGCCAACGTCAATACCTCTCTCATGTTCAATACCCCTTGCACGGCAACCTATGGCGACTGTGGTTGCGACAATTGCTCACCGATCCCAGCGGGTCTCAACGACGCCATCCCTCCTGCGAATGCATCATCTAACCCTGTCCCCGCAAATAGTGGGATTGGCAGCTTCAATGATGTCAGTAACCGCGTGACAAGTTTCTTTAACCGCATGCAAGTCGTTGGTTGGGAACGCACCAAGACGGTCTGGAGCGTGCCGCAAGCGTTCGGTGGCGTCGCTGACGAGTGAGTACCCCCCCCTCTCGTACCATCTCCCCGTCTCCTCAACCGTCGTTGGTAGTCACTATTGGCTGCGAGCGCCGACGGGCCAAGAATGGGTGGTGAACACCATGCTTGGCATCAACCACGGTTCGATGGGCGCGATCTCTTGGTCTAACCCCTCCCCGGTCGACATCAAGGGCAATGCGTCCGCGCTGGCGCTGTCCCTGCCCTCCATCACGCCCTTCCTTTTCGACGGGACAGCTAATCGGACCAACTATTTGATTGGGGGGGTCGACGTCGCTATATGGACCACGACGAATCAGACGCTGGTCATGGCCACCAACACGTATTACGTCTCGCAGACGGTGACCTGGGACGCGGTGCACGTCAATGGCGCTGGCGCCAAGGCCGTGTTTTCAGTTGGGAGCGGGACGACGTCGTCTGGGTTTACGCTCGACAGCGTGGGCTCTGCCGCGTTCGTGCTGCCGTCGTCGTCGTGAGTGGATATGGTGATTTGACTGCGTTTGCTCATGGATTGTTTAGATTTGTGTCGAATACCACCAAAGGGACGGGCAATGGGGCAGGGAGAACGCCTGCCAGCGAGCGTACGGTAATGATGACGGTGGCCCTTGCTTTGGCACTGTTGGTGTTGTGATGACATTGCTATTACACTTAAGTATGCTAGTAGATCATATTATTCGGTCCATGTTACCCGACCATTCAATCGTGCACGGATTGATTGATTCAAGTGCAGGCAGGCGCCGAAGCGAGAATTCGTGCATAAATACATAAATCACGCAATCAAAAACTACCATGGCTCAGACCAACTCTACTCCTACAGCCGCGTAATAGTGATGGAGTTTCCGTCGACTGAGACTGAGGTCAGATTTTTTTGGTCTACCTGGATAATAGCGACGTCCGGCCCAGTCACGTTGGCAGTGGAGGCATTGAGCTTGACGTCCGTAAAGGTCACCGCACCAAATTCGGCCAAGCCAACACTACTGGCAGTAGGCTCGAGAAGTGCCCTGTCTGCGACGAAACACCCTGCAACCTCTCCGTGAACTGAAGGAACGTGGAGGTCGATGGTCCTGCACTGGTGGGTAGTGAGATTCTCGATCGTGACGATGGCGGTGGTGGCGGAAGTCGCATTGACGCCGATTTTGATGTCATCTCTAGGACTGACTTTGAGGTCGAGTTTATTCGGCAGGTCTGGGGCCAACCAGCTGAAAGCTATAACACGAACAAAAAGTGAGCGAGAACGGCCATGTACGCATACATTGACGTTATCTTTTACCTGTGTAAGAAGACGTATTGTTGATCATAACCAAGTCGATTCCGCCAAAAATGGCCGTATCGTTCGTGAGGCCACCCATACCGACGAGGAAGTAGGCACCAGTTTCATCTTGACTAGTAGAAGCACTGGGAACGGAGAATGTGCCAGTAACATAATTAACAGTGCCCTGTCGAAACAAGGGAGAGGGTAAGATCAAGAAGGACGGATGAAGCAAAAAACGAACGTTGTACACTTCGAACGAGCCACCAGACAGGACACGATTGTAATAAATGTTGGTGGGAGTACTGTTGGTAGCTTGCTGGTCAAGGGATCGGCGAGGGCTGCGTGCGAGAACTGCAGAAGCAGACAAGAAACTATAGATGAGGGCGAAATTCACTCGCATGACGAGAGTGCCAGCGGTCTGTGGAGGGTAAAAAACGACAGATTCCCAAAGTTGAGATGAAAAGTATCCTACAACCCCACGTATTTTATACCTTTTACGACCAGTAGTGTCTTGCTGGCAGTCATGACATGTGCTGGGCTGCAGTGACAGCGTTTCATATACATACCTGTTTCTATTCGAGTGACGGGTTGCTGGTTTGGCGCTACTGAGCCTGGGCCGCAGGCCTGGACCATCGCCGTGCCTCCACTGAGTCCTTGCCCTCTCCCGACATGCGCACCTTGCTGCTTCGTCCGACGTGTGCGGCCCTCACCCTCCTGATGCTCACGGCTTGTCCACCCACGTCCTCGAGTCCCAACGTGCATTCGCCCTTCCCCACCATTCCTGCCTGATGGACATCCGCTCTCATCTTGCCACGAAGTTCGTCCGACGCACGTGCAAGCAATCGCGCATCCCTGATGCGCACGGGGATCGACAGCACAATCACCATGACGTTGTCGTGACCGCTCGCCCACCAGACATGCACAACGATGACATGCCCCCACGCATGGAAATTGCCCATGTCAGTCTGGATGGACAAGTGAGGTGCTATGTTAGATCGTTGATGTAGTCGATACTTGACAATGATCATATTGATTGCTTACGTCATGAACGCCAAGATCACGTGCCATTCAGCAAAGGTCGCGACCACATTGTGTGTGCCACTGCCACTGACTGACTTGCATCATGGCTGTCTTTGACGGCGTGTCGTATTCGCTCTCGCCGTCGCTGTCCCCGACGCGCAGGAACGAACTCGCTGCAATACTTGATCTCAATGGCGCTGCACCACATCCTCCCTACTCCCACATCATCGCTCCAGCCGCCTCTCACGCGCACGCCGATCCTACCATCGACCAGGCCGTCAAGCTCGTCACCGACCGCTGGGTCGATCGCAGCATTGTCATGGGAAAACGCCAGCCGTAAGTCTCCCACTTATCGGTCTCGTACAACTCACGTCTTTCTCCTCGATTCTAGCGAGCAATATTACTCCCCAGACCCCGCCATGATCTTTTCAGGCGTCGTCGCCTGTGCTACTGACGTGCGTCGTCTTCATTTCTTGTATTTTTTTCGCGTTATCATGCTGTGCCTAGCTTGCCGCTCCCGACTTGGAGGTTCTCTCTGCCGGGATCACCGCCCTCGGCGGTCAATGGCGTGTCGGTCTCACCCGCGACGTCACCCACCTCTTTTCCCTCCGTACGGGAAGCGACAAGGTACCTACTCTATTCCACGACCGTCGCATTCACCTCTCACTCTGCCCCTCAGTACAACACCGCACTTCACTTTGCACCTCAAACCCACATGTGCATCCTCACTCCGCACTGGTTCGACGACGCCGTCCGTCTCGGTCGTCGCATCCCAGAAACACCTTACGCCTGGCCCGATCCACCTGTATTGCGCCCTGGTGTAACTCTCGACCTCGACGACGACGGGCTCGCCACAGAGGGCAAACGCAAACGGAAGCCCGAGACGGGCGACGCGAACGCCTCCAATGAAGGAGAGCATGTTCGCGTCTGGGCTGGCCGCCGCATTCTCCTTTCTGCTTCGCTCGAATTGGCAGGCGGGTCACGACGTGCGATCGAGGCGCGTATCCAGCGCGCCGGTGGCATCGTTGTGCCCCTTTCCGACGACGCTGACGAGGGTGCAGAAGAAAAGGCGGTCGCTGAATCCGACGTGCTCATCACACGGTGGCGAAGTGGGAAATCGTATTTCAAGGTACTTGTTTGTTCTTGATCACGTTTCGTTCTCGTGTTGAGCTTACATAGGCGGCTCGTGCGTCCCTCTTGATTGGGACCCTGAGCTGGTTGTTTAGCGTCGAGTCCAGTGGTACCCTCCACTCGCCACTCGACTCGCTTCTCTGGTATCCCACTCCAAGAGGAGGCATACCTGATCTCCTTGATTGCGTTCGTCAACCGTTGTAATATCCTGCTTGTATTGCTGACCACTGTTTTTTCCAGGAGATTTCGATTACCAACTACACCGGTGCAGCACGCGATTATCTCAAACGCCTCATTGTTCTGGTCGGCGCCAAATTTACGCCAAGCATGAGCCAATCGAACAAGGTCCTCATAGCCGGTTTGTGAGTATAGCTCGATACCATTACCTAAACAAATTCAAGAAATGCCACCGTAGCCAACCGTCACCCAAGACAGCCCGGGCACTCGCCTGGTCCATCCCGGTCGTCAATCATACGTGGCTGGAAGATTGCTTCGTGGAGTGGCGGCAAGTATCTTTTCTCAGGCTTCTCCTTTCGTCTTGTTTACACACACTAGTGCGCTCACTGTCGGACTTGAACGCTACATCATGTATCCCCCCGGTGTCGATTTTGGCAAAATGTTGATGACTGGTAAAGAAGCACGTACGTCTCGTGCTCACCTTTTTGTTCATCCATTTCATTTCTCGTTCCACAGCTCCGTCCTCTCAATCAGTGCCTCCGCAAGGTCTGAGCGGAGGTGCTGTACCAGGCGGTCGCGGTATCGGATCTATAAATCTGGAACAAGAAGAAACACGTGATGTGGAATATCGTGCTCGTGGCCGCAAGGGTGTGCTCGGCCTATCGAGGTCGCGAGACACCCATGCCGCGGGAGTAGATGGCTCGTCCATGGTCATGTCCGATGCGGATCTGTTGACAGACCGAGCGCGACCGCGTTCTCGGGCGGGGTCGGTGAAGCGGACGCCTTCCTCGTCCACCAAGGTCAGGCGCGGTCAGGGATCGGTGTCCGCGACGGGGGCGTTTGTCGATCACGTGATCGAGCTTCCCACGGAGGATGACTTGGAACACGACCAGCGACCTAAACAGCGTGCACTGACGGGTTCGGTCGGGTCGCGTGCGGTGGTGTCGCGCCGATCGTCATTTGGTCTCTTTTCCACCGCGGAAGAAGGCGAGGTTGACCGCGCATCTGGAGGGCACTCTAAAGACGGGCATGGAAAAGACAAGGGCAAGGGCGTGGACACGGGGAACGCAGACGATCCCCAACCTCCAAAATCCCAGTCCCGCCTTGTCCAACGTAAAACGGACCGTCAGACTGTCCACACCGACGACGAGGTGGAGAAGCCAGAACCGGCGGAGAACAGCGGCGGGCCGCTGCGACGAGGCGTGGCCAAAACGATGGGCATCCGTGTCGAAGCGTGGCACTCGGAAGCGAGCGAGGGCGAGGTGTCCGAGGTGCCTGCGCCGCCGCGAAGGCCGACGGGCGCGGGGTCTGCGACGCCTGTCAAGTCGAGGATGAAGCCCAGACCGAGATCTCAACCCCGGTCCAGGTCGGTGCTGGGTGAGAACGATGAGGTGGTGCCGGAGGCTGCGGAGGTCGTGGCCACCAAAAGAAAGGAGCCACCTGTGGCGGGTCGCAATGCCAATGGCAAGAACAAAACCAAGGAACAGGAACAG
>JBBPTB010000532.1:0-18656 GCA_038093875.1 Boletus tylopilopsis | reverse complement strand
CTCAAATCATCACTGTAAGGACACATCAACTCCATCAGGTCTTCAAAGGACAGGTCAGAGTTCTTTGGGTGAGTGATTGCAGCTGCCTGTTCGCTAGCAAACCTCCATGGGTGTGACTCGGACACTGGTAATTTGAACCTTTCATTGAAGTAATGAGGATCATATATCTTGACTATGACCTGCTCAAGGTCTCCCATATCCAAGTCAGGGGTGGCAAGTATAACAATACTTTTTGTCACTAGAGTGGAAAGTTTAGAGATGGTGAGGCTGATGTTCTGGTAGTTGCCAAATGGTTTCAATGAAAACTTCTGACCCAGAGTAAATAGTTCAAGAGCATCATCAGTTGTGGGAAACCTAATTTATGTAAATAATAAGTTCAGTTAAATGAGATGATGCAGCTTTTTTGCTCACCTGTTGCTCCAAGTCATTGTGGAAGAGGATGACTGAATCTTCATCAAGTGCATATACAACCCCTAAAGATTGGTGGTTACCTTGAATGTTGTGGCTCTCTTTCTCCCACGTGACCTAATTGTGCCACAACTGGCCGTGGAGTGAAGACACAACGAATGACACAAAGCTGATGCGTGCCCATCGCCCATTCCACCACTCCAGGGGCCCAAACAACTGCGACGACCCAACAGCGACGTTGTATGCGCCAGTATGCTCTCCTGCTCACTTCTAACTGTTCTTCCATCTCATACAGTGAAGCATAGGCAACAGCGACCGTGACGATGACGCGACATTGTCGATAACCGGTCAATCCACCGCCGTCAACAACACGGCTAGACAATGTGTACCAGATGCCCTCAGGCCCTTTTCCACCCATTTTACACACCCCGGCAGCAAGACAACGATGACACGGTAACGATAATGACAACATTGATTGTGGGACCGTGCCATGGTCACAGCCCGTCCCAATACATTTTTGAACTTCCCGTAGCAACGAGGACATGTCCATGAGGGCCGTATGCACCCTGATCACCGTTCCATGAGGAAACAATATTGGTGTGTCCATTTCACCAACAATGCGCATCAAGGAAGATGGCTGCAATACCACAGCGGTGAGGATGGTGCAATGTAAATCCACGAACTCGTCAGTGCCTCTGTGGAGTGCAGCATTGCTTGAGACTAATTTACATAATGAGTAGACTAGCAGAATTCCGCGCGTGCTCTTCGAATGGTACGCACCTCTGGCGCTCACTGACATTTCGAGGACACTCACATGTTGGTGCAATACATTGACGGTGGTGGTTCTACAAGACGACCATATAATTATCACCATCGAATGGTTGGTGTTTTTTTTGTTATTCTGCTCAATTTGCTCGTCTGCTTGATCTCTGCAAGTTGATATCCGATCAAAAAGCTGTTCCGTCGTTCTGTATCTCTGTCATGGACTATGAAAACATCAACACACTATCCAGAAAATGCCATGTCCCATTGCTGTCTCACCCGTTCCTTTTTGCTGACGAGCTCCCGAGCTTAGTAGTTGATCCAGACTCGTGCACCGTGTAGTTGACATAAGCGGTCAGGAATCCAATACTCAGCCACTACATATACCACTCTGCTAACCAGTCCTTCCTTCAGCTCTCCGAGCACACGAGCTGGTGAGTCCATCGTCACTCACTCGCAGAAACCTCTGTGTCAACCCGTGGCTTGTTCACTTCCATCCACCGTGTCATCCTTCATCTCGAGCCTAAGCATATGAGTGGGTAAGTTCATCGTCACTCCGCCAAGTGTCAACTCATGTCAAATGATTCAGACCTGTGGTTCATATTTCTTCCGCCCGTTTTTCTCACTATGGAACGACCGCTCTCCGTCAGTCATACTTGTCATCACATAACTAATATGCTAAGCATTGTTACAGAATGCTCTCAAATGTGATTGTCACGCCACAGTCATCGTCCTTCTGGCGCAACCCCTTCACTTTGATTAGAAGGAGCCCGATGCACGGGAGCAGAGCTTGCACGCACGAGAGAATTAAACTTTGCGGACGCAAGGATACAGATCCCCATGCTCGGACTGCCCATATCACATTGGGCTCGGTACCATGAGTGGAGGTAAACTCTCCGTCCCTCCACTTGTAGAGGCCGCCTTCAGTATTCCAGATCCGGATATGCGACGGGTCGTGGACGCATTGATAGAAGCTATTGATAAGGCATGGAGGGGATGAGGGAGCACCACATTATTGTATCTATATCACTACCAGATAAAGGAACTCTGCTGCACCGCTCTAGTTTCTTCAAGTCAATCATTGAATTCAAGCTTTGGCGCTTAGGCCTCCGGCTTCCATCGGGTGCCACAACGCCATGCTGTATCAATAAACCCCACCACTCCGTCCTCCAAGAAGCTCTTGTCGCAATGTTCAAGTGGTACCAAGGTTCCACCTTGACGACTGTCTTCCCTCGTGGTGTCCACTCCGCATCATGACTCGGGACTCTCATGGGGAGCATCTGGAACAGTCGTGCTTGGACTCTTCAAGGAGTCACCGGACTGTCTGCAGAACAACTGATGTAGCTTCGTCCCGGATTGTCCAGCATCCGGGGGAAACTGCGTCTCACTCAACTCGGCAGACTCACTCCTTGGCATTTTCTCGGTTAAAAGGTTTCCAGCAATTTATGGCGAAGCAGATACCTCGGTGGAGCATCTATTGCCAGTGGCGAATGTTCTCATTGGGTCTGGAGACGTGAGCATTCTTGCATGGACTGGGGACTCTGGCACCTTCAACAGTTGTCTGCCCGCGCAGATCACCGTTTTCGATGAACCAACTACGTCGCACTTCCAGATGCCGAAATGGCCAGCATCACTCTTCATCATTTGATACCAGCATCGCCTTGATGTTATACGATCACCTGAGCAAGCTGGAGGACACTTCCATGTATTGCAATTTGAACTGCCCACCTTTTTGGCTTTTCGTAGCCATGCAAGCCGGGTTTACCGCGCAGAGAGACCCTTACGTTTGGGATGGTGAAAATTAGGATCAGGCATGACCTCTCTGGAATGCAACCACTGTAGATTGGATGCTCTCTTGGGGCGCGAAGAAAAGAAGGGCGGAGTCGTGAGTGAAGATATGCTTCCACCGTCACCGGAAATGAACGATGAGGAGTTTGCCACCGGGGGGGACATAGACGACGGCGATGAAACCCCTGAGGAAGGAATTAAAATTTTCTCGCTGGTTTCTGGACATCAATCGCTGTCGAACCCTGTTCCCGTACGGTCGGTTCAACATGGGAGCGCGTCGGCTCGTTGCACATCTGAGACAACCGTTGGGTGGCCTGTTGCTTACGACGACGTAGATGGGTGGACGCGCAGTGGATTGGTTGCGACTTATGCGCTGATTATCAAGGAGAACGTCTCCTTGAGTGAAATTTCATGTGCGCACTCGATGTAGGATGTGGTGGCGATGCACGACGTGACGTCACACCCAATTCTTACGTAATTTCAGCCCATTTTGCGACGCGTCATTTCCCTCCCGAGCGACCTTCATCGCAGTCATGGCCCCATTGCAGGTCCACATTAAACACGCTGGAAAGACCTACGACGTACAGCTTGACCAAGATCTTCCACCTGCAGCATTCAAGGACGCCATTTATCAGCTCACAGGCGTGCCACCAGACAGAATGAAGGTCATGATCAAGGGTGGCATGCTCAAGGTCCGCTGTCTTTCTTTCTTTGTCTAAAATGTCACTGACGCGACATTTTTTGCTTCAGGACGACACCGATTGGAACAAGGTCGCCCCCAAAACGGTCTGTGCTCGCACTATACATATACTCTCACGCGTCTTGATCAGTGTGGTTTGCTGACGGGCGCATAATCTAGGGCCAGACATTTACTGTGATCGGCGCTGCGGGAGAGCCGCCAAAACCTCCAGAAAAACCCATCGTGTTCCTCGAGGGTGAGATCAATGAGTTACTGAGCTCGCACACTGTCTAATCAGTGCATGTATGCGCCAGATATGAACGATGCAGAGATGGCAGAAGCGGTAATGCACAGCCCTGTTCTCAATGACGGTCACCTGACCCATTTGTAGCTCGCGATGCCCGTTGGGCTCAAAAAGTGAGTGGCGCTCGTCCGGGCATTCCTGTTCATAATGACATTGGGCTAGCCTCGGCAACACATGTTACATGAATTCCACCCTCCAAGCCATCCGAGCGATGCCAGAGCTCCAACTTGCCTTGGGCGCGCAAGTCTCTTTTACTTTATCTCCTTCACCGTCTAATCTCTTTCTTGTAGATCGGCTCCCTTGGATGTACTCCCTAGGTCCTTGCGTGACCTATATCTCAACATGTCCAAAACTACTGAGAGCACGATTCCCAACGCATTCTTGACTGTTCTTAGACACGTTGTTCCCCAGTTCAACGAACTTGACAGGTCAAAGTCTGGTCCAGTGATGGGCTACGCTCAACAAGGTAAACTCTGCAACTCAACCTTGACACACAGCGTTCACATCTGTGCCAGACGCGGAAGAATGCTGGACACAGATCTTCAATGCGCTCAAGGATGTTCCTGGCATCGATCCTTTAGGCGCATCTGTTACAGGTAAAAAATTCGTCGATCAATTCATGATGGGTGAGATGCGCAGAGAGTGGGTCATATCTCGTCTAGCCATGCAAAGAGAAAGAGTTTTGACTTGCGCGTCCAGGCTCAAGTGCGACGAAGCCCCCGAGGAACCATCCACTGTCACGACCGAGCGTGTGCTGAAGATTGAGTGTAACATCACTATCTCGACCAACTACATGCATACAGGTATCATGGACGTAAGTCTCTGTAATAATATTCGCTTGACACATGTTGAGCTTAACTCACGTCTATAGGCCTTAAATTCCCAGCTTACAAAGAACTCTCCCTCTTTGGGTCGTGAAGCTATATACACCCAGACATCTCGCCTGTCTCGGTTGCCCCGTTACCTTACGGTGCACATGGTTCGTTTTGCATGGCGCCGTGACATCGGAAAGAAGGCAAAAATTATGGTTAGCGGTATCCCAGTAGTCTCGCCGAACACTCTTACTCGTCCATCTGCAGCGTAAAGTCAAGTTTTCGACCGAATTCGACGCGTTAGACATTGTCACCCCGGAGCTCAAGGAAAAACTGACTCCCGTTTCTCGGCGTCTTAAAGAGATCGAAAAGGAACGGTCGGAGAGAAGGAAGGTTCGGAAGCGGACCAAGACGGCAGCTCCAGTGGGCGCGCCTCCTCCCCCTGCCGCGGAATCTAGCACCAATGCCGACGAGTCAGCGCCTCCCTCGACTACCGTAGAGCTCGAGGATGAAAGTGTGTACCGCGCTAGGGAGTTGAACGAGCTTGAGGCGCTAGTTGACCCACGGTTCAAAGAAGATTTCGGGTGCAATGTGACAGGATTGTATGATCTCGTCGGTGAGTTCCGTTTTTCATTCAGCATGAGGTGGTTACTAATATCGGGTCAGCCATCGTGACACACAAGGGCGCGCACGCTGATTCTGGTCATTATATCGGCTTCGCGAAAAAGAGCGCGTTCCACAAACCCAAAGACAGTGGACAGCGGTCGACGGATGAGAATCAGTTTGACGAGGACGATGAAGATTGGTATAAATTCGACGATGACAAGGTGTCTATATTCCCAAAGGAAAAGTTGACGACGATCGACGGCGGAGGTGAAGACTCGTCGGCATACGTGTTGTTGTACAAGAGCAAGCCGCTCGCGTTGGTTTAACGTTAGAAGTAAATCAACTATCTGTGACCCGAATGTCGAGATGGCTCCTTGGAGTCAAGGGGGATAGAGAACATGTAATGGTATGAGAGTTATCAGGAGATCAACTTGAAACGGGTCCACAATATTATGAAACGCCATTTGTTTTTTGGGGAGGTTGCATCTCTGCATCCTCGTCCGGACCGTCGAGGTTGTCCGCTGAGGGTACGGCAGCGGATGCAGCAGCACCGGCGGAGGCAGCGCCTTGTGATGGAGACACATCCCTGGTGAGGGTCAAGTAGAGCCGCACAGGTGACAACGATTACGACCGACCATTTGATCTGAAAGCGGGTCACACGCGGTTTGGCGTTCATGTCCCTGAGCAACCTTTCAAACACGATCTTTTGCGGCGGAGTCAGCTTCATGTCCTCGTTGTCATACTCGGTGTTCTGGTAGTATCCTACGCGGACAAATTCCTGGTCCTTGTACGAGCCGGTGAGGATGAGTGCGGCGACGCCGAGAACGTCCTCTGGGGGTATCTTTGCGGGGTCGGGCGGGACCCCTTCAAAGTCGAACGAGTTGACGCCGACAGGGACAGGTCCTACGAGACAGTCATCCAATTCTTGATCGAGTTCTTCATTTCCAGGAGAAGAGACATATATGAGTCTCCATTCAAGGTCTGCCGTGTGCACAGTGAGTCGAACAAGACGTATGGGTGTCAAGGGTGGCGTTTTACCATCCGTGAGCGGTGCGATACACTCGAACGTAACGCGGAACTTGTATGGGTCGAGAAAACGCGCTGGGTTGTTGAGAAACTCGACGTTCTGGCGGTGAATTAGTGTCCATGGCTAGTCAAGCGTTGACTTTGAGCAACGTACGCGTATTGTGACAATGGACATAGTGCTTGGGTTTCGCTTTGTTTGGTCTAAGCAAACAAAAGGGAAGATAATCACGTGACTCAAAGATTACACGTGACCAACTCATTTCTCTCTCTTTTGTTTCCTTTTCTCATTTCGCGTACGAGTCGAATTCCATCCTTCGCCGCCGACGACTTCCACGACGACCACGACACGATTCGTTTGATTTTGTACTAGATTTGCGCAGAACCGCCGACGCCGACGACGAACATTCGCACAAGACACGACCTTGTTCTTGCCCTCCACATTCGATTTCCCTGTCTCACTTCTTGTGCTGCATTCAAGGGTGGAATATATCTTCGACACCCCGTTTCGCCTGCTTTTCGACCTTCTTCTCGCCCCCATTTTGACCTGCATGATATCACATTAACTTCGACCAAACGCATCAGACATGGTCATGAATCACGATGGCCCACCCTCCCCAGCCACCCCAGTTCTTTCCCTGGTCCCTGACGCCACTGTATCACCACCGACATCATCAGCATCATCACCGTTAGACCACCCTACTACCGAAACAATAATGGAACACTCAGAAACAATTACACATTCCACGCCGACATCCACCCCTTCGTCGCTTCCCCCCTCCGACTCGCCTCCCCAGCTCATCCTCCCCATTCCCACACCATCCCTCAACAAATCACAGTCTTCACTTGTGTTCTCGCATGCCATCGTCACGTCCGAAGATGACTGGGGTTCTCTCCCGCCAGAAGTGGCCACGGCGGACATTTCCATTGCGCGTAAGTATACTTCGTGTTCCATTCCGAGTCCTTTTTGTTCCATTGGTTACGCGTCGGATCTTATTATTGAGCCACTTTGCTGAACCATCTTGTCAGCCGACGGCAGCTTTGTGGAAACGTCGTCGGGGCCCGCCGCGAGGGAACTTAAAAGGCGGTATGATCAGCACCTCGGTGTGAATAAAGACGTTCGTTCTCCTTATGCAATCACTGCGTTTGTCAACCAACACGGAAAACAAATGTATCGCGTTGGGTCAGTACTGACCTGTCTCGTTCTGCAGACGCGTTCATTCATACCATTTGAATTAGACATCGTGATGCAATTGCCCCAGCCGCAGAAGCAGAGTCGAAAGCTCAAAAAGTGTCCATCGACATGTCCCACGCTCACGGGCGTTCAATTAGGAGCAGGCCACGTATGAGCGTGCATAACATCCTCACGCAGAACAAAAACAAACCGGCGGCGGCTCCCAAGTTGGTGCCCGATGCTGCTCCGGCGCGTTTATTCCTCCGGCGCACAAGGTCTATCCCGGAGACGTTCGCAACTTGTACGCCTACTTTCGAGAACACATCGAGGCAGCCTACACCCACTGGTCGCACCCATTCGCATAGCGTTACGGGTGCTGACATTTCCCGTCCGGTCTCGGAGGTTTCCCACGTGGACCTACCTAAGGCACACCTCGGTGACATTTTTGGCGAGATGATGCAGTGGCCGAGTGGCTCCGTTCCACCTTCACCTTCTGTGTCTGGATCCTCTAGGGGCAGTTGGATCCTGCATCCATTCGGTCCGGGGATCGTTTTTGACTCACCCTGTCCACGCGACGATTCGGTGTTCCTCCCGCTGCCTCGCGCTCTCCGAGAGATGCAATCTTTCGAGTCTGGCCTTACTGCACGTGCTGACGACATGATGCGTCATGTTGGTGGTGGTTCTACGTCTCCTGAAGAAGCTGATTTCACGCTCGAGTCTGAACACGCAGACGCAGATTCCCCACCTGCGTCGCCTCGTCTTGCTGTCTCACCCTTCGCTGACGACGCTGACATCCCACTATCTGATCCTGCGCTTGCACCACTCCCCGAAACGAGCATGCACTCGCGATATTCTCCTGAAGTATTCGATGTGCTGCAAACCTACCGTGGCCTCCCTCTCTTGGACCGTTTGTTCCCTGACTCTGGGGGAGAAACAACGATCAAGATGTCATTACGTACGGATGACAGTGCCACTCCACGCGATGACCCTCGGTTCGTCCTTTGGGGAGAGACGAGTCTGGCATCCGATGTAGACACGGATGAACTCTCACTTTCACAAGGTAGTCACACGGGCGTTTCATCCCCGACCGGTTCTCGCCGTGGAAAACCCTCTGTCGACGTTCCTAGCCTGCGCATCTCCACGGACGATCCCAACGAGAACACCAACAGCCATCGGGTCCTCCTCGCTGCCACGATTGAGCGTTGGATCGCCCAGTTAACCTCGGATTTCAATTATGACGAACTTCTCAACTTTTTCCTCACATATCGTACATACATCTCTGCCGTGGATCTTTGTCATTTGCTCATTTGCCGATTCCATTGGAGTTTCAGCGTCCATGGGACCCGGCAGGATGATTTGGCGAAGAAGATCGTGAGGGTCCGCACGTTTGTCGCGATTAGATATTGGTTGTTGACGTTCTTTGTGATGGATTTCTTGCCCAACCGGGAGTTGAGGTTGTTGTTGGCCAGTTGGTTGAACACGCTGGTCAAGGATCCGGTGTTGAAGCGGCATCAGGATGGGTTGGTGAGTGCAGACAACGATCTCTCGCGCTCCTCTTCGACGTTGAACTGGTGATCTTGCAGAGCATCGTGCGCAAGTTGATCAAGGTCGTCAAGGACTGCAAAGAGGCGCATACACGCCGTCGTTTTGGCAAGGCCTCTGCGCGTCAGAGCATCTCGACCAAGCCGCGGCCGACCCATGTCCTCGGAGAGAAATTTGCGGAGGCAATATCCAAAGACCAAGACGACTCAGACGTTGACCTCGATTTCGAACCAGAGGAGCGTGTAGCAGTGTTCCTGGGGAGTGGTGCGGAAGCTGGGAGCGCGTTTGCCTTTGGGTCATCGGGTGGAATTGTGTCGCCACCCAGGGCCAACGCGGTCGCTTCCGCATCGACTGCCATTCTTCAACAGCCCCTACAACGGAATATTCTTCAACAGAGTCGAGCTAGCATCTCAGTTGCCCCAGGCACAGCGCCTATTTTGCAGCAGTCTCCGCCAGCGATGACGTTTTCGCAACGAGCGCTCTCTCGCGTATTTGTCAAGACGATTGGGCGATTAGGACGGTGGAAACGCGTGTTAAACTCGCAACAAACAATGGATACTGGGATTGCCGTCCCTGCCAACGTCTCGGCGTTTGACCTTGAGCTGAGCGCGAGCGGAGATCTTTTGGGCGTGCGTGGTGGCGTAGAGCAATATCTGAAGATGATCAAGCCGCCGTCTTCCGTGACGTCGGAGGTTTCTAATTCCAATTCGGAAACTGAGACGAAATCCATGATAGGCGTCGCGTCGCATACGCAAGAAGGCGAGGTCCGGAGTGCAACTCCATCTTCGCACCACTTACGGTCCGTCTCTGAGGTGACGGAAGAGGACGAAGCCCACACCGAAACGGCGACTCAAACACGACTCTCGTACAAGTCTGGCTTATCTGTGGTCTCGAGGGCGAAGTTGTCTACGCGGACGCACTCTACGGAATCCTTTGGCTCCATCTTATCATCACGGTCGAGACTGAACCCGTTGGTGGCGCAGGTGCAAGCACAGCCACCGTGGCAGTTTGACGTGGTGTCAATCGATGAACTGGACTTGTCGGATACGTCTTCAGAGTTTCATGGAGAGAATTCGACGGTACCTCCGCCGCCTGGGCTGAGGAAGGGTCCGCGGAAACTTCCTTTTCGTCGGGATTTCGAGTTCATACGAAGGTCGGGCGAGAGTGTGTCGTCGATGGGCATACGCTCGAGGGATTCGATTGCGTCGGAGAGCTCAGCGGTCTCGCTCGGTGGCGGTGGTGGTCTTGGGAATGGGATTCAGCAGTGGCAGGTGAACGCGATTGTTGATTCGCTGAGCGAGGATGATGCAGGTGGGGGCGTGGACGAAGCGCTGAGACGTCTCGAGGGTCAGATAAACCCTCAGAGACGGAAAGAGAATGCGCTCAAAGTCGATGGGTGGGTGCGAACTATCCAAGAACGCATGGCTGCCGGTGATTTTGGGGACGAGCGTCCACGATTTTTTGATGGGGATGACGACGAGTCGGAGGAGGACGCATATGAAATTGATCAGCACGAGACGGGGTTTGTGAGGCGAAGCTCGCTGGCAACGACCCCTTCCCATACAACGGTTTCTTCCGAGGATTATTTCAGTTCTGCGCAGGCGTCGGGATCGTCCCTTGGGTTTCCCTCAACGCCGGTTGATGCGGGACTTGGCTCATCGATGGGAGGGGTGGATACGAAGCCCACGTTAGAAGACGTGGTTCCATTTGAGATTTTGCAGAGTCGGGTATCCTCTCGACCGTCGACGTCGCAGGGTTCTCCCACGATGATACCTCTTCCACCAACACCACTTCCCCCGCACTCTGTGCTCATACCTCCCCTCACGTCGCCTACAAAGATCTTGCCGCCGGCGGGTCGTAAGTCGTTTCGATCGTGGGTGTTGAACGTCAAGGCCGACGTCTTGGCACAGCATTTCTCCATGATCGACCGAGAGTTGTTTATGGGTATTAAACCCGAGGAGCTCATCATGGACGATTGGATGTCGTGTCGAGAGGTCAACGTGCTCGACTGGGCGCAATATCTCAAAGACCGAGTGCAATGGAAAGCGGAGTTGCGAAACAGCGAAAAGACGAGCGCGTTGGCTGCCGTCCGCGGTCGTTTCAACTTGATGGCCAATTTCGTTACATCGGAGATTGTGATGACGCCGCCTGGTGATCGACATACGGTCGTGGCCAAGTTCATTCGGCTAGCGTTTGTACGTGTCTGTCTTTGGATTGGAAACGTTGACTCACTCTGTCGTGTACAGAAATCTTATAGTCACAGCAACTTTCATACTTTGGCGGCTGTTCTTGCAGGATTGCGCAACGAGTGGGTCAGCAAGGCAATGCAGCGACACTGGGGGCGCGTGGGACCTTGGGAGATGCAAATCTATCGAAAGTTGTCGCAATTCGTAAACGCCGAGGACGATTTCAAGGCGATGCATGAAGCGATCTCGGCCATGGTAGACGCGAAGCCGATTGACGTGCGCTCGCACGCGTCGACGATCATGAGCAGTGGCAACTCGGACTCGCAATCGTGGAGCAAGTCCATTGAAGGGAACTCTCCATCTGCGTGTGTGCCATTTGTTGGTGCGTCTTTGCGGGGTTGATATTGGGAACGCTGACGAGGCTGATTCAACTAGGTGTCTACCTTGCGCAGTTGTATCGATATAGCAAGCTCCCTGATTTGATCGATCCGACGGCGCCTCACGAGCCGGTGTCTATTGACCCACAAGCAGTCAGCTTTGACTCGCCGAGCCATCCTGAAGTGTTTGAATCACTCACGCCGCTGCCGCCGTCGATGCAGCTCGAGCCGCTGATCAACGTGCACAAGCAACGGTTAATTGCGGGAGTGATCAAAGATTTGGTTGCTGGCCAACACCTCGCGAGCCGCGTTCAGTTCACGATCGACAAGAAGCTATTTCAAAAGTGTTTACGGATCAGGGGGGTGGACGTAGACGTGTTGGAGCAGGTGTATAAGATGTATTGTGAACCGGGGATGAGGCCGTTGCCGTTTCTGTAGGTTTGTTGGTGAGGTTTGGAACTTTGATTTTTTTTGTTTGTTCAGTGTCTTTTACGCGATATCCGTAGTTGCTTTGGAATGAATGTAACTGAGCTGTATCTGTCATTGCCGGGCAGGAGGGACAATTATGTAAGCAATACGTCACAAACGTGACACGAGGCTCGGAACGCTCGCTTCCGGAAGCATCGGCTCATTTTTGCAATGGATGAGCAATTTGCAAAGGGCAATACCGAACACTGTAGAACTGGACCGCCAGTGGACACAGAGGTCTCACTAATACTAGTCCAAGTAGATTCGGCAGCGACGTGGTCGTCAACGCGACAGAAATGACAAGTCACAAGCCACAAATGGATGAAGCAAGGTACAACTTGAAAATGGAATCGCGTTCTAATTAGACGCGCCGGACTTTTTGACACTGCTCCCTCGCTTCCTTTCCACCATCCATCATGGATTCAGAGTCAGAATCCATGGAGGCCAATGTCGGTCTCGAGTACATCATAAATCATGTCTTTTGTCCGTTGCGTCTTCCCAGCACGGACGACCACACCTTTGCAGATGACCAGGCACTCGCTGAACTGGTCGTTGACGCAGCCAACGCTTATTCACGCGTCGTCGAAGACCCCGCGTGGCCAAGCATCGTAAAAATGCTCAGAAGCCTCGCCAACACTATCCTTTCCCCAAAGCTCGACAGAAAACGCGTCACGACGCAGCTCGCCAGTATGCGGCCTGGAGGTATGCATTTCACTTTGTACGCGACGCGTCGCCACTGACGATGTAAACGACGCGCGCCCAGATGTCCTCGCGTTCTTCATTCGTGCCCAGAATGCGGGGGTTTTGTTCAGAAAGGACGAGGAGTTCACCACATACGCAGCCTTTGAGGTGTCGCCGCAGGCAAATTCCGTGATTACGGCCAAGGGAAAGCTGTTGTGTTCGTATCCTGGTCCTGCCATCGAGATTCCCAACGCCGTCTTCACTGACCCTATCTTCCGGTCCGAACTCGCAAACTTTCTCGTCTGTATGAACGAAGACGAAATCGATACAAACGCGGGGTTCCGTGGCTCAGACGCAAACCGTTGCGACACTACCGATCCGCGCTTCATCACGGAGCTACTTACTGGCATCTTCCGAGGGGTCGGTCGCCCCGCTGCCAGTGTCGTCCGTGTCACCAAACGTGTTGGCGATGATGTTGTTGTTTCTGGGAACTCTCCGGTCCCCTGGCGTCGCTCGCCGCTTTGGCTGCTTATTAGAGTCGCCATCCAAACCACGCTGGAGACGTCGTTACAGCAGGGCCACAGCTCGTATAAAAGCTTTATGATATTCCTCCTTGCCAGAGTCACTGAGGAAGCTATTCGGGCTGATCTGTCCAGCGACCTCATCTATTTCATGTCGACCAAGATCAGTCGGCGGTTGAGGAAGCTCGGTCCCTCTGCGCCTAGTTGGCTCTCGCAGGCGGCCCTCAAAACATGCAAGCGCGTTCGGGAGCTTCTTGGCGAGAGGTGGGAAGAAGTACAGGATGTCCAACGTGCATCCCCGCCGCACAAATTCTCCGAGCTCAATCTTGATCGTGACATCCAACTCTCGCTGGCGTGCAGCCGTGATTTCCTCAAGAACTGCTTGCTGAACGAGGAAACTACACCCGCAATCCCTTTCCACCCAAACAGTCAATCCCGAGGCACTCTTTCCGATTTCCTCTCTATCGATGGAGCATTTTTCAAGGAAGCATTACAGGCGGAACCGATGGTCACACTCTACGATGTCGAGGTTGAGGTGGAACGGGGTATTGACGCCTGGGTTAATGACGTCAGGAACGCCGACGAAGCATGTGTAAAACTGGACGTGCTAGCCGACAAGTACTCTTCGGCTGCGTTGACAGCGTACGCGAATAATCCTGAACAATTTTCCATCATGCTCCTCACCACTATCGAGCTTTGGATCGCACTCGACCAGCTCGCCGTCGAGGCCATTCCCATCCTGGAAGAATACGAACCCGAAATTCCATATTTTCTATTACAAAAGCTGCTCCTTCGAAAAGCCTCCAGCATTGAACGCGCACGCCGAGCCCACCAATACCTCGCGCGTCGCCGCTCTCGCTCGGGCTCGGAAGTCGCTCCGTCCGTGTTTTCGGCCGAAGTATCCGAAGACACGTTTGCGGTCCGTTTCTATAACGAGTCCGCATCGCTCCAGAACCTTAAACGTCAAATCGAAGCAGCAGCCCAGGAGGAGTTCGACAAGAAAAAGGCGGAGCTGAAAAAGGCGAACAAACAGTATGCCAAGCTTCAGCGCGAGGCAGATGAAATCCAACACACGTACATCAGCGCCGATGGTATCAGACACCATTCTAGAAGTTGCCGCAAGTGTGAGCTTGAAGTAAAGTTTAGCTGCATGAGGATAGATGTCTACGAGTGGCCGCTGCCAGAAGATGACCTTCGGACGGCGGTCATTGTATTCGAACTGGCCTGTCCCGTGACGTTTAGCACGTGGCGATCTGCCACGTCTCGGCTCCTTGTTGGTCTTTGCTCTCAACGCCACCGCGGAAAACGGCCCTATCTCCTTGGCGACTACCCTGGACTACAAAAGTATCTGAGGCGGCATGTAAGATCCCGCATCACCCTGGCAGCGAGCACACGACCTGCGGATCATAAACTGGTCCCCCTCCCAGCTACAGAAAATCAGGTTTATGCCCAGAATCAACTTGTTTTCTTTGGCTTTGATACCGAATCCTCTATTCCTGTCGCCAATGCGTTCGGCAAGATCGACATCAAGCGATTTTGCACGTTCGAGCTTCCACAAGGCTCGTATTCTATACTCCAGCCATATCTTGACACGACCCTCCACACCTCGAACGACGTCCTAGCAGCCCAAGCCGACTGCCCCAAGGACCTCTCCATTCACGAGTTTTTGGCGTTTGGTCACTTGCGCTGCGGTGGATCTCTTCAGTGGCTCAATATTCTACGCGAGCTTCGCGACCGATCGCTGAGTTTCAGATGCGCCGAGGTTTACTTTTTGCTAGCTCAGGCAGTCATGCAAGTTGGACTGGTGTCGAGTACCGAGTTGAAGTGGCACAAGGAGCTCCAAGAAGAGACTTTTGGCCACGCACTTGTGGACGAGCTCAAGAGCCTTGTCACGGACGTTGAGGCCAACTGGTTGGAGGGCGTAACGATGAATATTGTTTCATTGTTACTCGGTCGACTCGTTGCGGCCGGGCCGAGCGAAGTCATATTGGACAGAGCTCTTGAGCTTCTCCGCACCGTCCGCGAAAAGACGTTTTCGTGGGTCAAGGAGCTATCGGATAAGCGGACGAAGACGCCGGAGGACGAAGAAGTCTGCGGACTCTTGCGAGATACTGCTGCCATTTGCCGGAGTACGTTCTATGTCGACGAAGCCGTATATGAAGAACCTCCTTACTCGACCGAGGACGTCGAAATCTTCCTTTCGTGTGCGATACTTATCCACGACAACACGCCAACAAAGGTCTCCACTCTCTCTGCATATTCGCAGTTGCTCCTTGAACGAGACCGCCGTCTCTCCCTGGCTCTAGAGGATCTTTTCAGCAGTGTCTTGCAGTCTGACGTAGGAGACGATGGTATCGATCTTGCAGTCAGTAGAGTCTGGCCGGATTATCGCCCAGGTTCACACTGGACCCCTCTTCCGCATCCGAATGGACGATACTTTTCATGTACGACCGCATCGACGACGACTCAGTGCTCGCAAACTGTCCATTTTAACTTGCTTAGTGGGACACTATTGGTCGATGGCAAATCGCTCGGCAGACTCCCGAGTGCGATCGTACAGCACCCATTGTACAATGTTGTCTTCGGCGAGGTAGGTATCTCGACGCTTGATGAGATATAAGTTGCTGACGGGCATCGCAGCAAGTACTTGACGTTATTCCGGGTGACCTTCCTGGGATGGATTATTCAACGCGCGGCGTGATATCTGGCTACCAGGTGAGTTGACTCCATTGTTACACGTAGTTGAGATCTCAAGCCACTCTACTAGGTATATTTTTCTCTGCGAGACAAAGACCTTGTGATACGGGCGAAACGTATGGATGAGCGATCTGAAATTCTACAGCTCATTGCCCGCGAGAGACTTGAGAAAGACTTCCCTGCGGTTCTGCTCAATGGCTATGTTCATTGGCTGAATATATCTACGTCCGTCATGGAGTTTCGCCCTCTCGAGAAACCCTGGGAGTCATCGCTGGAAAATTGGACCCTTGACTGTACACTCGATCGGTATCGGATACACAAAGGCTGTCAGTTTCTTGTCGATGTTCGAAGCCCGACCTGGACTACGGTGTCAAACCTGTTGGAACCACTTGAGGTTCCACAGAACATTCTTGTCACCGTGTCACCGACCAACACTAAACTCCCGTCCTCGTCGCTGAGATTGAGCGTGGCCCTGCCTAGATACGCGCTATCCTTTTTTGTTGACGATGATGGGGACCTTCAATCTCATAACATCCGGGACATGGTGTACGACGAGGACCAGTCGATTGGGACATTGTTTGGGTTGGTAAACCAGCTTGTCCTTCGGCCTAAGCTCAGGCACAAGATCAAGTTGGATTCTGGCGAGCTTGTCCTACGCCGTGTCCTTATTCCCGAGGGCGGAGTGTCATTTCAGACTGCCGGTCATCACGTTCGTGTCATGGTCGATACCCGTGCTCCTACTCTTGAGCGGGTAACATACCAAATATATAAGGTGGATCCGGAGCTCAATACGTTGACCGGCAATGTCAGCTTGACGAACAAACTTTATCGTGCCTACCTGCACGCTTTGACGAGCAGCGGATGCAGCACTGACCCACTAACAGGGAAATCGGGTACCGAAGAGGCTTTCAGTTTACTCCAGTCAGCTTCCTGCCGATCCATCATTCGATTTGGTCCCCGTGATGCGGAACTCCTACGAGCGATCGCTTCCTTGTGTCCCGCGCGTTCTTTCCACCCCCGGGACAAGAATATCCAAGTTGTCCGTTGGTTAGACCTTCCCGTTCGCTCACAGAACCACCAGCTCTATCTCGCCGTCAAGGAGATCAAAGCGCACGTGCAAAGGGCAAGGTTTTTTCACGACAGTTGGGACACAGAGGATCTGAAGAAGTTCCCGTCGCACGACGATCATCTGTTTACTCGCAGTCTGCTTCGCGCTCAGTACCTACTTCCAGGAGAAATATCCGAGCAGCTCTCGAGGGGAGACCGTGATGTCGTGTACCATTCCCGCGACCTAATCATGTCTGACTCCCCTGAGCAGCGTGCATTTGTGGCAGCAAGTGCGGTTTTCCACTGGTCAATCGACATAGCGGAGATTACTGACATGAATTTGGTGGAGCTCGTCGAGTCTTGGAACACACAATTAACCACCAATACTGTCGTATCGCTCTCGTACAGCACCTGGTGGTTGAACCCACACTTCCCATCGACATGGATTGTGCTCTACGATACTCTTCGAGAGAGCAACAAAGCACAAGACCGGTTCAAACTACTCTTTTCTTTATCTAGCATGGCTTACCACTCGGAGAATGGAAGTAAGCTTGTGCCAATCCTTGTAGCCTTTGCGGTCGAAGAGATCTTTTGTGAGGAAAACCCACCCAATCATTCCGAGTACAATCTCAGGAACGGATACGAACCCACCCATGCGGCGGTATCGCAGTTGGTTACGTCCTCCGCACATCCTCTTTATCTCAGTCCCGAGAGCAACATCCCAGCTAAACCAAATGAAACGTCCCGTGCCTTGGGAAACCGTCAGCGCCGGTTATACAAGAATCGAGTGGCTTCCGACGCTTCAGCGCTGGCCAAACAAGCAGTTGACGCGTGGCCCACTATTCCAACAGTCTCACTCGATACCTTTAACTGTGCGAACTTGAACTCTGGCATCCGGGCTCTATTTCAAAGTTGTTCTCGAAATGTTCAGCTTTGGGAGCATCTGACACGCGTCAAAGGGATGCTCCGTACAATCGCCGGTGGTTCTGAAGCTTCAGGAGCTGTGTTACCGAGATACAACTTTGATCCTTCTCGGAACATTCATTTCCATATGTCACCATCGGTCACCTTGGATCAACTCATCTTTACCCGACCACCTCCACCCGTGATACCTCGCGAAGACCTTCCTCACTTTGTTGCGGGCGAGGCAGCCCCATCTGCGTCAGGCTTCAAGGAACTTGGACGACTGATCCGTACTATTCAGGACAATTCCAAGGACGCGTTCCAGCAGCAATATGCGTCCGACCTTGAATCGAGCGCAAGTCACTTTTCCGAGGAGCTGGCTCGCGAGCTGGAATCCGACGTCTTCATTGAGGATCCGTGTGCTGAGGCAATCGATTTCCTGGTGGACTATTATCTCATATGTCGGAATGGCGTCGGAAAGGATGTGGAGCACATCAAGGAGATCTTGGGCCCGAGTAGTGAGAGCGATGAAGCTCTTGAGCAGTCCGGTCAGTGGCCACGCATTACGACGGACACCCTCCTTCGATGTGTCGCTTCAACTTCGGTCATCAAGCTCACCGGGGCATGGAAGCAGCGCCTTACTCGGATGGCGCTCCTCTTGCTCGAGGTTCAGCGTGC
>JBBPTB010000531.1:0-18667 GCA_038093875.1 Boletus tylopilopsis | reverse complement strand
TTATTCAATGATGGTCAGTCTGCCCTCATCCCTCCCAGCCGCCACCGTCGTCCCCGCCCCCGCCGCCGCCATCACAGCCTTGTCCCAGGCCCAGCTCGGCGCCCTCGCCCCGTACACACAGCTCGCCAGGGCTGCTTACTGTTCCCCATTCATCGTCCAGGACTGGGCCTGCGGTGGTATGTCTTGTCTCTACAAACACCTTCCGTCTCACCCCTCCCAGAGGCTTGCCAAGCCGTTCCGGACTTCCAGGTCGCTCTCACCGGTGGTGACGGTAACGCCATCCAGTACTGTACGCACGCGTGCTCTCTTCTCCATTTTGTTCCGTTCTTACCATCCTATCCAGACTACGTTGGATATTGGCCCTCGACGAACTCCGTCATCGTCGCCCACCAGGGCACTGACCCCACCCAACTGTAGCCCTTGTCTTTTTCCCTTTCACATCCTTGCTGACTCTCCTAGCCTCTCGGATCTCACCGACATCGATATTGTCATGGAGAGCCTCGATCCTGCGCTCTTTCCTGGCGTGGACAGCACCGTTCAAGTCCACAGTGGCTTCGCTAATGAGCACGCCAAAACTGCTCGGATCATTCTCGACCAGGTCAAGCCCCTCATTTTTCAGTATGGCGCGATGTCCGTCACTCTGGTATGCACCTCTCTCTCTCCGCCACTCGTATTCACCTCGGATAGGTTGGTCATTCCCTTGGAGGAGCGCTTGCAGAACTTGACTGCGTGTTCATGGCTCTCAACTTGCCATCCAGCATCGCCGTCCAAGGCGTCACATACGGCACTCCCCGTGTTGGCAACACTGCATGGGCCGCTCTCTTTGATGCAACCGTCAGTGTTTTTTTTTCTACCGTTCCCATCATCCGGCTCAAAATATTTTTTTTCTCTACAGATATCCGACTTTCAGCGGATTAATAACGAGAAAGATATCATTCCCATTGTCCCTGGCCGCTCCCTGGGATTCTCGCACGTCAAGACTGAGGTTCATATCTTGCAGCCCAACGACGCTGTCGAATGTCCAGGTAGGCACAACAGTTCATTCAAGTTCATTCATTCACCTTTGTCCCTTGACACTGATTGCCGCTGTCACAGGCAACGACGACGCCACAGACCCCCAGTGCACCATCAGGACGGTGCCTAACATCTTTGATGGTGATATCCTCAACCACTTAGGTCCCTACCAAGGGATTTACATTGGCACCATTTATTGCACCTAAATAGCAATCCAGGATCGGAGATCGGACCTTGAGTTCCATTCTTGTCGTGAGTAGAATCACGCTAGTTTTAACACCATGCCGTACTGTTTCTACGGTCATGTGCAGTCAGACCTTGCAAGTCCCCGACGAGAAATTAGTCTCAACACCCGTACCGGAGCAAGATAGGAAGCCGGCCCGTGCGATTGCTCAACTTCGACGCCGAAGGGAACAATGGTAAGCACGCGTCCCATATCCACGTGCTAGCTCATCATGTGCACCCATCTGAGATCATCAAACGGATACGGGCTTGCATGTGCAAAGGTCTCGCGCGGGATGCAAGGCGTTCTCGGATTTGATCCAGTTCAGGTAATATCATCAATTCCGATGGGAACTAACGTGACGAGAGTAGCGTTGTGTATCCAAGTCGGCTGTTCTCAGGTGAGAGACTCATTTTAATGGCTAACCGTCCCAGGGAAAATCATACAGGGATCCGAGATGCGGGTTGAGTACTCTGGAGCCACAAAGGCAAAGCAGCGAATTTCCGGCAACGTCGTCGACCGCAATCCTTCGAATTACGACCCGTGATGTAGGACAGGTATAGTGCCTCAGTCTGTGTTGCTCAGAAATGGACTGGCATTCAGGGGGATCTAATCAAGTAATGAACTCTACTTCGTACGCATGATGCGTAGTTTGTGGGGTTTGTATACAAAGTTCTCTGAATAGTTCTTTGGGGGAATCCTCTTTACGGTTTCTGGTTGACTACAATAGGGTAATTAGTGAACCGTAAATAGACGGGATGGATACTCACACGTAGTAGTCCCATCCTAGGATCGAACAATGCGATATCAGCGAAAGCAACTCGGAAACAGACGTGATATACCTTGCTTCTCGGCGAAATGAACAGCGTCCTCCTTGCTCTTGAATGAGAGGCGTGTGCCTTGCATGTAGTCCGCCCTAACACGAGAGACTTGATACGGGATCTCAAGTTCGTGCAACAACTACTCACGAGCTAGCCCAACCCATCAACGGATTTTCCCAGCGGCCGGCGCCCTGGAGGATATCCCAGTCGATACGCCAACGTTCCGATTTGCCAGAGCCACTTTGCATGGTGTTGCGCGTAGGCTGGTAGATGCGCACCGCGCGGTGACGAAGCTCAGCTAGAAAAAAACAAAAAAGTGAAATGGGTGTGCCAAGTTCGCGACAGAGACGAATGAGACGCATACCGGGTGCACCACTGACCACATCAGCAGTCAAAATCTCGCCGTGGACAGGTTCCGCAACGAGCGTGCTCTCCGACTTGTCAGCCACCACTTGCGTTTGGGCGGGTGCGTCGGTCGTGATGCCACGGGCATGGGCCAATACATTCAAAGTAGGTCGTGCACGGCAAGCACGAAGGAGCAACGACATGGTGGACGTACTGAATCCGGTCTATACCGCCGTGGCTGTGCTCCTCACTTAAGGACCGTATGCCACAGTGAGAAGGGTATACTGTATTAATACTAGACCGAAGCAAATTCCACAAGATGTCTTCTCCGTCCCACCCATGCAGAATCACCTCAAGGTGGTCATCGTTGGCGCTGGGTGAGTCGCTCGGCTGCTTAAAGTACTGCATACTGATTCGTATTGAAGCGTTGGAGGCCTGACCTTTGCTATCGCGCTCAAGTCCCGGTTCAACTTCAGGAACTTTACTGCATGTATCCACTTATTGGCTCACATGAAGATTTCACTCACCGTGTATCCCAGATATATGAAAAGTCAGACCAAGTAGGCGGTTGCTGGAGGGTGCGTGCCCGTGACATGCCAATTGCAACCGTTTGACGTCATTCCAGGCCAATACCTACCCTGTATGCGCAGCAACTCGTCCGAGAATTTCTCATTTATCCCTCGTAGGGCTGCTCTTCTGACGTGGAGATACACTGGTATAGCCTGTCATCTGATCTCAATCCAAACTGGAACAAATCTCACGGACTCCAACCTGAAATTCAAGAATATTGGATCGATCTTACAAAGAAATATGGATTATACTCTCACCTTGTCTTCAATACCAAAGTGCTCTCTGCCGAGTGGAACGATGCTCAAAGTAGCTATAACATCATTGCCGAAGACGTTTCGACAGGAAATAAAATTAGCGATACTGCTCAGATCGTTATTTCAGCGGTGGGAGTCTTGGAGACACCGAGAATCCCGTACGAGATACCAGGCATTGGCATGTTCAATGGAATCTCGTTCCATTCAGCGGTATGGCCTCGAGGGCTGGATCTCCGCCACAAGCGTGTGGCCGTCATCGGTAATGCGTCATCTGGGTACTTGGCGAGGCAATGGGTCTTTGCTCGACATACTAACATGTTTGCCTAGGGCCCAGTTTGTCCCTAGCCTCGCGGCGGACCCGAGTGTTTATGTTGTCAACTTCATTCGAACCCCCGTTTGGTTCAACACACGAGTGAGTCAGTAATCAACGTATCCCACAATGACTCATTCTTATAGCCTCATATACCGTATTCCGATGCCGCGAAATGGGCATTTGCCAACATACCCTTTGTGATGAGACTTCACCGTGCATACATTATGTTCAAGGTACTTGGGTCTCTCCTTCGCTCGGAATAATTTTACATGACATCCATAGTTCGACTGGCCGCAACTAATGCCCCTGGGTACTGCAGCCCGTGAGAGACATCGTCAAGTATGTTTTTCGGTCTCGCGCGACAAGTTCAAGACTCTGACGTCTTGCAGACTTTACGACAATACATACTAGACAGTACGCCGAGCAAGTATCACGATTACCTGATACCCACACATCGTGAGTGAGCGTGTTATCGAGGACTGACTATTAATACCCTTTCAGCTCCGGGGTGCAAACGCACTGGTGGGCGATTTTGACAACGAGTCGATCACCCTACTGACACCGTTTTTGTAGTGGCCGATAGCGGTTATCTCAAAAGTCTAAGTCTACAGAACGTTGCGCTCAACTTTGATGGGATAGACCGTATAGTACAGAACGGCCTTCTGACCAACAAGGGCAAGGCACCCTTTTTCTATATGCGCTGCGAAATGTGACGTCTTTTCCCTTGAAAAGGCGAAGTACTGCCATTCGATATTATCATCTATGCGACGGGGTTCACAGGAGTCGTTCATTTCCTCTGCCTTTTCATTTAGCTTTCTGATGGCTTCGCACGATAGGACCAGTATCCCATGCACGTTAAAGGATTAAATGGAACGACAGTTCAAGGATATTACGACGCCCATGGTGGCCCCACCGGCTATCTTGGGACGACCATCCCAGACATTCCAAACTTTTACATGTTGGCAGGTTTGTCACACACACGAAATCCGATCCTGTCGCTCAAGTCACCCATCCAAACTGCAGGCCCTAACACCGGCACGTCAACGTCCACGCTCTTCGTAGAAGAAGTTCAAGTCCGTAATGACCCCCCGCTCGTGTCCTGCCTGACGCTCACGCGAGCCACTCGACAGGTCTCGTATGCGCTCCAGCTCGTCAAACCCGTGCTGGACGGCTTGGTGTCGGCCTTTACCGTCAAGGCGCACGCCGCGGACGCATACAACGCCAGGCTTCAAAAACGCCTCGCGCGTTCCGTGCACGCACAGTGTTACTCGTGGCAACGCACGGGCGGGACTGGCAAGATTTTCAATCCATTCCCTTGGGCAGTCACCCTCTGGTGGTGGTGGCTTCGCCGGCCGAACTGGGCGCACTACACGGCGATCGGCGGAGATATGTGGGTAAGAAGGCGAGTGATGGACAAGATATTTGGCGTGATGAAGATGTCTGCATTTGTACCTTTCTCTCTGGCATATGCGCGTCGATCGACGTTACTACCGTGGCTCCGCGAAGGGGTAGGTGTCTCTTGTTGGTCCTACGCGTCACTGCTTACTGTCTCGGAAGCTTCATCAGTTTGGAAAAACGATTGTCTGATTATAAGGCGCAGACGAAGAAGTACTACTTGTACAGGACCCTCTCAGCTTGTGTCAACCGGGAAGGGGGGTGGGGTATGGGTTATATATGCAACTATGTAACATAAGTTAACAAATGATACACGAAAGTCAAAGTCCGTTTGCAGGTACTATGCTACAAGAGTTCATGCGTCAAACCCGATAATTCTGCTCACTGGACGCAGCATGATGACAGGATTGTTCTTGACGACAGCTTCTTCCGTCGCGTCGTCAATCTCTGAGTCATCCTCCTCTGCGTCGCTGTCAGACTCCCCGCCAGCGTGCTTCGGGCCTAACATGCTAACAACCCGGCTGATGTGGGCCTCGGATTGCTTGAAAGAGGGTGGGGCACGCAGAGAAACAGCAGCATCACATATCGCCTTGATCACATCGTGATCAAGCTCAATGCTGAATAGATCGAGAATGTATCGCCGCACGGGGAGACGATAACGCTGCGTAGAGATGATGTGGAGGGCCCTGCAGAAAACTGTGGGTGAAGTAAATACAGAGCGGTACTCTGGTCGTGATTGCATTCTGACGCGCCAAGATGAGTCAAGTATGGCTTGCTTGGCGGTGGGACTGACCTTGCCAAGGAACGTGAAGCAGCGTTTGCTATCACCGTGTTGCTCAGATTATCAATCGCAGTGATCACTTCGAGTTCCGTCTGCACAGTGGGTGGAAGTAAACGGATGTCTGCGTCACTTTTGACTTCAATAGGCTCCCAAGTAGGAAGCTTGATACCCGTGAGTAACGATCTCATATATGTATGCAACCCATACCGAAATGAATCTTTCCATATCCACTGGTACACACAATCCAGTGGGAAGACCAAGGGGTGACAGAGTGGCCTCCCACTTGTAGTCATCCAGTATTTCGGCCCCTTGTGTCGTTGATGATATCAAACCCAAGACGAAAAAACACGTCCTAAAAATCGATTCAGCTTTGTCGGGACTGGCGCTCTCTCGCCTCACCCTCGTACGGATGGTATAGGTGAGTGCTCTGCTATGTCCAGAATTGACGGAATAATCTCTTCTTCCTCGAGAAAAGGTAACCCCCCCTCTGTTGCACCAACATTACCCTGCAATATCAGTGAGGCGAGATCACTGTGGGAACAAGCGGAATGACTTACAACTGCCCAAAGAATGCTCTTTAGTTTCAAAATGAGTTCGAGATCTTCGCTCTCAAGACCATGCTGTCGAATAAAATGAGAAAACTCCGCGAAGTGTCCCTTTTCACTCAAGACTTGACATCCAAGTTCGGTCTTGGACATCTCCCCGTAAAAATGGGGTGGAACGACTCCGTCGAAGGCACTGTTAGGGCTGATTAGGCATAGTGCAGGAATAAAAATGCGACACTCGCAGAACGTCTTCGTCATCTTCTGCCGCTTCGGAACTGAATGCTTTGGCCAAGAAAATCTCTACTTGGACCACGTAATACGTATTCCGTTCCTTATACAGCTGTCAGTCAAGGCTGGCTATGACAAGAACATGGTCCCTACATGAAACCACATATCCATCTCTCTGTCAATATAGCCAGCGTTGTAGAGATACCGGAACCCCATTGGAGTGGACATGAATCTGGTGGAGAATATCAGTCAGATGCAGAGAGCCTCGCATTATAAGATTGACTTTAGCAGCAATGGGTGACCAATTTCACCGAGATGATCCATCATTGGTTGCATCTCCACAACAAGCCGGAGCACTTCCATGGCGTCGCACGCCTCTTCAAGGAATTGAATGGCCATCTCACATACTTCCGGGGAAGGGTCGTAAAGTTGCGTCAGAAGAAGCCGCAAACTCCACGAGACGGGACTGAGTGAATTGCGAATGAGCTCTCCAAGGTGATTCGTCGCAAATAGTCGGACGTGAACATCTTCGGATGTCAGAGCTTTCAAGAGCACTATACGGGGATGGCCATCGCTAGATGCCTGCTATATTCGTGTAATAGGACATAAACATAAACACTTACATGGCGTAGTCCAGGTTCGCGATGACCACGCTTATGAGGTCTTCACGATTCCGGAGCTCACTAAGATGGTAGAAAGCAGTAAAGATCTTTGACTTCTCCATGAGGCTGCGGACTGTGTTAGGATTAATGTTATACGAATGCTTTCCACGTACTCCACTCCCTCTGGATGCTTGCTGAGAGTGCCAAGCATTTCAAAATAACCGTAGGTTAGGGTATCTGATATTCGAGTTTTGGAGAAAACGGGGTCAGATTCAGGAGTGCCATTGAACTATCAATCGGGCTCAGTGCGCGAACCCATGAAAAGTGTCCAACATACTGGATCAAGCTGGGCAAAACTCTTCACAATTTGATTAAGAAAATCGTCCTCCGTCATGAGAAAGCGAACGCCGTCTGCACTTGCAAGAAGGGTTGTGAGGAGATTGCAACCCAATCTCACCCATCGCATATTAGCCTACCTGGCGAGTCAGCGGTGAATAAGCGCCCCGAGTTGGGGCTCACCTGTTTACGCGGAAGGTCCGAGAAACGATGTGAAAATGGGTGGAAGAATGACATAAGGCGACGCATGAAGCGCGAAACTTTAATAGTTTCCTCGAGCCGTTTGGAATTTAAGAGTGGTCCATCAATTAAATCTTGGATCATGTCAAAATTCCATTTCGTGTTGTCTTTAGTGAGCATGACCTAGAAAACGCTCTTACAGAACCGAGCTTGATATTTACCCATGGAGTGACTCACCTGAGTCTCGATCAAGCATGACTGGAATGACTTGTCGTCCATTTGCATGCCCATCTTCATTTTGCTTTGTTCTACTTGGCGTTGCCCTCGACGGACGGCGTCTTCTGAAGAGTTGGCCCTGAGCGAGAACACAATTGATATGAATGGTGCGGGGATGACGAGATTAAAGCACTGCTAACCTCGGTCTTGCACCCTTCACAGTGGGCTGCAACCTGGCACGATTACGGTTGAAACTATCAATCGCTGACATCGCTGACGTTCCAACGATCCTATGTTCTCCACCATTGTAATCCGATGCGAGATTAAAGACCCGAGGCACAGCCTGTATGTTCGCTGCAATAGTTAATGGCAAGACTCTATTCGCCATTTGCATAACCTCTGCCATAAGTAGAGTAGCCTTCCGCGTCAGGTTGGATCCCATGGTGTTCTCCTCTAGCATGCAAGTTAATGCCTAACGGTAGTATCAGGATACGACTTTTTCGAAGAAAGTGAAATATGATTACGTCTAGCAAACCTGCATTAGTGAACACTAGAATCAGGAGAGCAATATATTGGTCAGTCAGTTTCAGTGTTTCCGGCGGCCGGTCCATCGATTTGTTCTCCCCAATGCGTTCAGGTAAATTCCGTGGTTTACGGTACACTACAAATTGTGACCTTGAAATCCACGATACGGCGAGATAGAGTTACTTACTGGTCAAACGACGTCCGTCGATGAAGGTCTTGTACCACTCAGGGGCTTTAATGTTAAGAAGATCAAAGAACATATCGAGGACAATCTCCTACATTCCCATGAGTACCGCCTGACATGGAAAATATTGGCGTACCCTTGTATCGAGAGAAGGTATTCGTAGTGTGTCGACGATGGACTTGATCGCTCTTTGATCTTCCATGCAGAAATACATGAGCCCTAGAATAACATCAGCGTTTGAGCGGATGGTTCATTTGTATCACCAACCACTCCAAGTCCGCAGCATAAGCTCTATGACTTTGGTGCAGCCTCTCACGCGTTCCGCGTGATCGGAGCCACGCCCGTAGGCATCGGTCACTGCCAAAAGTGCAATCTTGGAGAAGTTTTTGAGAGAAAAAGAAAACCATGACTAGACGACGTACCTCGACATCAACACCCAATCGCAGGTAAGCACGAGTACGTGGGGAGTCGATAATGTGAAGGAATGTAGCAGCGAGAATGGGTCCGAGCTCGACTGGACCCTCGCCAAGAGCATGGAGCAAGAACCGAATACCGCCTGTCCTTGCGACCAGATCGATATCAAGCAAACCTATTCCCGAGGATACAAGTCAGAGTGTAATAAGTCACTTACGAGCTTCACGAACTCATCTCGGCCAACGTTTGGATGCATATTTGCCTAAATGGATCTTCTGCGTGCTCTGCAACGGCCACAAAAGCTCGCATTATCGGCTCTGACAATGGGATCACATTTGAGCCAGTGTTTCCCCGTCGGTCACGTTTCTCAGATACAATGTCGATTACAGCACGGATAAGCTTGATGACTTGTTCTCTCTCAATAGCATGTTTGTTATCGCGGGCCAGAGACCTAGGAAAAGTTTACATACAAATCTGAACAGGAAGCAAATGACACCACTTTACTATGAACCATTCCAGGGGCTGACGATGCAGCTCTTCCACCGAGGCAAAATCGACCAGCGAGTGGCGAATAAGCCTGTACGCGGCTGCACGACAGTGCTGTGATGATTTGTCCGAGAGGGATGGTATTATACTTGTACAATTCATCAGCCAGCACCCCACGACGGCAAGCAAGAATAGGACTGACGCTTGGACAAGGTCAGAAACGCTCAACTCATAACGGACGCGAAGATTGCGGTGGAGAAGCGTGACAAGTTTGTTCATGACGTCTATACGCGCTTTGTCCAGCTCAGAATTCGTGGGGCTGGGAGACGGGCTGGGCGACGGGAGAGACAAAGTCGGACGAGATGTGATTGTCAGCGACTTTAGATACGAGTTTGCCTGATTCAAGGCAGTACGGAAGTCGTCTGACAAAGTTGTTGTATCAAACCACAAAGTGATCGTCAAGGGGACGATTACCTCGATCCCTGTCGTCGCTGTCGGCTCTGAGGCGAACGGAGGTCGGAGGTGCTTGCCCGGCGAACTTGCGTTTGGTCATTGGTCCGACGCCGTTCCTTCTCCGTTTGCCACGCGATGTTTCTGGGGGCGGTCAGGGGGATTGGGGGTATATAATCGAAGTAGCACACACCTTGCTCGATTCTCCTTGTGAGAATTTCTATTTCGTTCGTGGCCATCTCCAGTTCCGACTCGACTTGCAGCCGCATAGTTTCCTTGAAAGATCCCGGTTTAGTGCGATTCCCTTGCACAGATGACTGGTTCGTACGGTGATGGGGAGTTTGAGAAATTTCTCCGCGCCTTCCTTGATGCGGTTCTCTCTCTCCAGGAGAGCGGCGAGGGTTTCGAGCTGGGGCGACGGTGGTGACGGAGAGTTGCTAGAGGGTACATGGATGGCGCACCTGATCATCGTTTGGTCTGTTCGAGATATCGGTTTCTTGCGAAGCGCTATTGGACGTCGACTGGGAAGAGAAGGAGACGTTGGACTGATGAGCAGACGCGACTCCCGACGCATCATGAACGTCATAGTTCGCGGGCATGTTGAAACAGAGAGCGCTCTCGGGTCCAGTCCAGAAAGGGTAACTCATTTATTATGTAATAAAATGATATTATTCCTCGGTAAACTCCGTAAAACTGCAGAATTAAGGTTCAAGCCACAACCATCCGATACACCGCTCAACTCGCAACGCGCTCGACACAACTCGTCAAGATGGGTACGTGCAACCACCGACGTGCTGCCAGCGCACTTCCCTGACCGGCTTTCCTTCTAGTTCGCTACGCCGCCGCCGCCCTTGCCACCAACCCCGAAAAAAGTATGTTTTCTTTGTAGCATACGGCGTCGATCTGACCTTGGCCCCTACAGCCGCCCGTGCCCGCGGCGAGTACCTCCGCACGCACTTCAAGAACATGCGCGAAGTCGCCGCCGTTCTCTCAGGTGTGCCCATGACCAGACCGAGCATGATCGACTTAAACTGACCGGATCCGACAGGCATGAAACTGACCAAGGCTTACGCTTACCTCGGCGATGTCGTGGAACACAAACAAGTCATTCCCTTCCGTCGTTTTTCGGGTGGTGTCGGTCGTGCTAGCCAAGCCAAGCAATTCAAGACGACCCAAGGTCGGTTTCGTGATCACACCCCTGCGCGAGATCTGACATCTCTACCACAGGTCGCTGGCCCGAGAAGTCCGTCAAATTCATCACCCGTCTCCTGAAGAATGCCGAGTCCAATGCTGATGCAAAAAGTCTGGAACTCGAAGACCTTGTCATCAAAAACATTGTTGTTCAGCAGGCACCTGTATGTCTCCCCATTTCGTGTCTGTCTGGCCCGCTGAACATGCGACTTGCATAGAAAACTCGTCGTCGCACGTACCGTGCACATGGTCGCATCAACCCTTATCAGGGTCACCCTTGCCATGTCGAAATCATCCTGTCAGTCTCGAGCGAGGAAGTGGAGCGGAGCAAGGACAAGGATGCGGTCATCAGTTCTCTTTCATCATTAAACCGGCGTCAGGTTGCAAGGAAACGCATCGAGGCAGCCCGTGCATGATGTCATCCAACGGTCGTATGTGGTTATGTACGCACCTATGCATATGCTATGACAACAGACGAGCACCACGAATGTATTTCATTGAGAAACGTGCGTGTAGACCAGCGTAATTATTATTAGCATGCAAAAGGGAAAAGACTGTCTTTGTTACAAGGAATGATGGGATCGAGTTAAGCATTTAATATTTAAGGGCCGCGCCTGCATGATCTGCATGACTGCGTTCACAGTTTGCGACTGCAAGGATTATTACGAGGGATCGTCTTCGAGTCCAACCATAGCTGACGTACCAGTTGTTGTATATACGGCTTTCCCATTCCGCCTCGGTGCCGACTAGGTACTCTGATAACACATGTTCCAACCAATCACAGATATAGTTGACACGCTGGATTTTAAATGGTGCGTGGCATTTCTCCATCGCTGCGGAAGAATGATGAACAATTGCTGCTAACGTGGTAGAAAGTGGAAACAAACCCCTGACGGCCCACGTTATTGGCCGGTAACGCTTCAGATTTATCAGGCGAGACCCAGGAACATTCGGATGCTGGTCATATGGCCCGGACCCACACCCTCGCGCAACTTCCCGGATGAAAAGCACTGTGTCACGTGTGTCGGACGCGTCCAGACGAATAGGCAAGAGAATGCTCACTCATCCCCGGTAGGGCAGGACAACAACAACTCTGCAGGGCTTGCTTGTAGCCTGCCATATGTTGGTTTGCCCGAGTATAAAAGTCCCTTAACGTAGCCTTCATCCGCTCGTGGCTTGAGCTGAGCTTCAATTTCTTACAAGAAAACGAGGATGAGTAATTCGTGTGCGGTGCAATGATCGAACGACACACCGTGATGAATGGAAGTACAGTTGGACGGTCACAGGCGAGGGCAATCAGGCAGGAGGCGGAGTAGTTACGGAGCTCGTGGCATTTCTACACTAATGTCAGGCAGTCCAGTCACTGAGCCATCAGGAGAGAACGTACGGTAGCCAACTCGAGGAAAAATTCTGTCAGCTCAGTTCGCATTCGCTCCGATTCGGCAGTCCCGATACTGTCCATGACAAATCGGTGCATGGCTCTTTCGTAGGCCATGAAATTTTCCACTTTGCACGCAACCTCGGATGTCGGCGAGTTGTCTTCGCAGTTCCTAGTCATCAGATACCGAACCGCGTCTTCGGGCTCGAAAGCACGGTACTTTTCCCACAACAAGAGCGTCAGCTGAAGCGCTAGCATAGCGTGCCCTCCAGCGGAATGAAAATGCGTGAGCCTGACTTTGGAGAAGTCACATCTTATCATCGACTTTTTCTCCCGCGGTTCCCAAGTACTGCTAAGCATCTTTCGCCGGTATTTTGCTTCTGCGTGGGCGATCGTTCTTTCCACTCTGAGTCCCTTGGATTTGTCGCCATCGCAAGCACGCTGGTGCAACGAAGAAATCAACTCTGAGGAAGCTTCCCGTGGTATGTCCTGTGCCAAGCGCGAGAAGGCGAATTGGGATAGAAGAGTTAATACTTCACCATCCTCCGCTCGCCAGTGAAGCTCTACCCAGAGGTACAACAACCTTGCGACGCGCATTTTTACCTGCATGGAGTGCGACCCCATCGCGGAAGAGGATCGGCAAAGTACTTGTTCGTCGTATCTGGCTACGAGTGCATCGAAGGTCTCCTTGGGGCTTGAGAAAAAGCGAAAACATAAGAAGAACACGTCGACAATTTCTACGTCGATGTCGGCATCGCGACTTGTCATGTAGCGCACGAGAGCTTTGAGAGAAGCGAGCTGAGCCAGCCCATTACGATCTTTCCAGAGTTCAGTAGCGTCCTCGGAGTGGGGCAAATTGCCAACAGTCGGGTCAATGGAAACGGGAAATTGCGCCAGCGAGTCGCGGATCTTGACAGAAATATACACATAGCCGCAGCCCAGATCGTCTGAATCGCTGTTGACCTTTGTGCTAGAAGCAGTGGATTCCAGACCAGCCATGTCCAGGCGAGATAGCTTCCTTTTCAATCCATAGCGAAGGGGCTTTAGCAACGTGGAGACTTTGAAACTTTGTGATCGACTGAGCGTGTCCGTCGAACCCGATGAAGGAGTATCCGCATTCGAACGGTAATGGTGACTCCCAACAGACGAGTGTGAGAGTGAACCTGTGGCTTCGTATTCGTCCGTCATTTGGACAAGATCTTCATCGACAGGGATTTGAGGCAAGGGCTTCGACTGTGCTACTTCGTAGGCAGCAGCGCTCAAGAAGCCCTTGAGGCTCGTCATCGTCATGTCGAGAAATTGCATCGCGACTTGAATCGCATTCCGATGAGACGACGGTCGGTCATGGGGTGGTATATGGGTGACATGACCCAGAAACATGTCTTTTGAGAAGTTGACCCCACCCAGTGCGAGATGGTACTTTGGGCTGGTAGACACGTGTTCGGGGAGATGGGCCATAGAGTGCAAGATCTCGTCAACGCAATGAGAGAATACGGGCGCCAGCGCGCGTAGTGCATCGATGTCCTGTGAGTCAGAGATTGTGCGGAGGAGCGAGAGTGGTGCCAAGATAGCTGGAAAGGTCGTTTCGAGATCGAACTGAGTGTTTGGGGCACCAGTGCCAATGACGCCAGAGATAGACAGCACCGACTGATCACTGTGGATGCTTTCGGATTTCGTGTCGGGTGCGGGGGCAGCTCTCATGCGCGCCAGCGAGCCAGAGCTTTCAGCTGAAGCCATCACGGGTGATGAAGGATAGCAAAAGCCAGTTCCATGGCTTTTATTCGTTCCACCGAGGACAATGGGTGTGTGTGTGGACCCGTCGAATTCTGTCGTGTCCACTGTCCACCATGGATGCCAAAGCGGGCAATATTGTGCCTTTATGCAATGACCATCCTCGACAACACTGGCGAATCTGAACTCGTCCAGCTCTTGAATACCATACAGGAACTCTCGGACCAGCTCGCACAAAACAGGACTCTTTCTATAGCGCTCCACGGTTCTGCAGGGGTTGTCAAGGTCTGTTTCTATCTTTGTCTGCCAGCCGCGTCGTGCAAAATCAACATCCGCAGACACAGGCTGCCCACTCTCAAACTGGGTTCGTACTGAGGAGGTACGTCTGTACCGTGAAATGACCACGCATAGATGCACCAACTGTCTATAGGTTCAATCTCGACAAGCCTCAAGGTATCGGTATGAACACTCGTTGTGTTTTGGCTTACAAGCAACGTTCTAGATGTATATGACGCGGAGCTCGAACGCATGAATGTGTCCCTTGCGGCAGAAAACCAGGGACTATTGCACGACAACAAACAACTGGGTGCACTCATCAAGGAATATGAGCAGACGCTGGAGAGCGTCATGGGTGCCTTCAGGACGAGGGCTGTACGTCATCTGTGTCCTTGTTAGGTATAGTCGATGTTGGGCTCACCACTTGTTGCAGCGGGATGTTCAGGAGCAGGAGCTTGCACTGATCCGTGAATATGAAGCGAGGTTGCTTGCTAAGGAGTCGGAGAATCTGCTTCGCATACTTTCATCGACCATCGCGGAGTCGATTTCCCTAGGTCGGATTTCTGCCGCGTTACGATCCCTCGTGCGTGTCCTCAATGGGGAGGACCTTCCATTGCCATCTTGTTCCGCGAATCCGCCATCTGAAAGCGACAGCTCGACAGCGGGGGACTTTGATTTCGCAGGGAAGGAGGATGACGACTGGGCGTTGGAACGGGATTGCGAGCTTTCGCGTCTAGAGCGTGAAAATGCGGTCCTAAGACGACTGCTTGGTCTTGACGTTCGGGAGCCTGAATATTTAAGCGGGACCGGGGCTGGAGGAGCCAACCCCGCCGATCAACCGAGACCGTCGGCGATTCCACGACAGGGCGGTGAAGGAACGGTGCAGAAGAAGATGTTGGGTGGAGCGCCTGGCACTGTTGGTCCCTATGGGACGTATAAGCGCAGTGCCGGGAGACCAGGGTAGTTTATTTGATGCGTTTCAGGATATATGTATACCCATTCGTAAGTACAGGACCGTAACTTTAAGGTACGAGGGACGTCTGGGGTTCGACAAGTGAACCTAGTTTGACGTTGACGTTGACATGGGCGATGTCGAAATGGGGTGATAAGTTCAACAAGCGTCAAAGTAGTACTGTACTGGTTTCTGTTCGACACGCAACGTTGCAGGCTCAACGTCAACGATGGCGTCCGCGATCAAGTTTGCTTTTTCCACCAAAGCCGAGCTCGTCGACGACGCTCTGTCGGATGACCTCGTCGACGGTGGCTGGACCAAGGCAAGTGTTCCGTCCTTGTCCCACGCAGAAGTAGTACGCCCTTTGGGTGATCCGACGACCTCGAGGACGCACTGCGCGGTGACGGCGACGCGTGGCTATTCTCCGGTCCACTGCCCCTCTGATGCATATCTGACTTGTCTTCAATTATCAGCTCGACCACCCTTCTTCCTCCAACATGCCCCCCATCATCTCGTACCGACGTCCCTCCACCGCGTCCAACCCGAGCACCGTTCCAGCTCTCGATCCGGCAGGCAAGGACCGTTCCCTCCTCCGCACGGACTCGGACCCGTTTGGTTTCGGGCATAGGCTCGGTCACAGTGAGCGTCAACTCTCATCCTGGTGAACTCGCTCGTGCATCTCTCTCCCACAGACACCGATAACTTCGACTCCAAGTCTTCAGAATCGTCCCCATCTGTCACCGCATATGCTTCTTCGTCCCATTCTGCTCCGCTCCATCACCAACACCCGCCTCCGCTACCCTCCAGGCATCGCTTGAGCATCCTCTCAGCTGCTTCCGACGCTTTCGGTTTCCGCAAAAAAGTCGCTTCTGTAGCTCGAAGGAAACAAAACACCCTTTCCCTTTCCCACAAAAGTACTCCCGTGCCAGAGGTCATCGAAATTAACAATACGACTATCACTTCGACAATTGGTGGCGCAACAGCACATAAAGATCACGAGGTCGAGGAGCGCGAACGGCTTCGCGATGTAGCAGCGCAGTCGATAGGGCTCGATCCAAAGCTTCTGCATTCATCCAAGTCGGACAGCCGGTCATTCCTCGATTCCCCCCAAAGTCCGCCCCCATCTGCTCCCATGCTGCCGTTTCCTGCGACCTCTGTCACACTCCTCCCCTTTACAGAATTGTCTGCAACTTTACCAAAGTTTACTCCACCTTCTTCTTTGCTCGTCTACGCGCTTGCAAAGCAGTGGAAACCTCGTACCATCGTGCTCACATCACATCCTCCCAGTCAGAAGACTCACGTCCACTTGTTCAAGGGTGCTTCAAGAGATGAAAAGGAACTCGAGCGGCTAGAAGTCACTGAAGACAGCGTCATTTACGTGGCCGAGGAACACGTCGGTGGAAGAGGTAATGTGGTGAAATTCGCCGGCAAAGACGTTTCTTCCAAGCAGAGTGGGGAAGGTAGTCCGCGTGTTATGTGGTTTTTGCAGATCAAAGACCCCGTCGAGTCGCACCGTTGGATTGCGGCAATCAAGAATGCAGTATTGACCCAGAGGTATAGCTTGTCAAGCCTTGCCGCTGCAGAGTTCTAACGTTCCCATAGGGCTGTGCGAGCTGGTGTAGATGTTACCGCCCACTTGGATAGAGGGAATGAGCCAAAGGGCGACATGGATGTCATGCTCTCGATGCATCTACAACGAATTACCTCGCCGCCCCAGATCAATACGTCATCTACCATGTCGCCCCGATCGCCGGTAATACCGACCTCGCCTTCACCTCCTCCATCACAAGACGCCTCATCGTCACCATCCACCGTCATCACGAAAGGAGTCTTATCCGGGACGCGCCCCGGTTCACCTTCCGACGAGCACTCGCCTACCCTTACTCATCCACCCGGGCATGTGGAGGACTCTTTCAGTGCAGCAGGCACCAGCCTTCTCACCATGCTCCGCACTAAATCTTCCACAGACTCCAGCTTTTCACCTTCTCACACGCTTCCCCTGCTTCCCTCTCACGTGTCGGTCCAGGGTTCGCCTGCGCCGAGTCTACGGTCAACCAACACACCGGTTCTTATTACCGCGGCAGATTTAAAGATATCGAAGGAGCGTGATGCAGTAGAGATATCGACTTCCAATCCAGAAACGAATTCTTCCAGTACGACCCCCGGCGCAAACACTCCGCCTGCTCCTTACTTTACACCCCAAGGTTCATTGACTTTTTCTCTCCAACCTCCTCCAAGGAAACCCAAACATGCTGCTGCAGCTATTCCATCCACGGTTCTACTTGAGCCGCAGGGAATGTACAAACAAGCTGCTGGCAATCGCAGTGTCGCAGGCAACTTCGGAATTCTATCCAGGAACTCCGGCGACGTTACACCCAAGGAAACGCCTGCCTCCCCCGACACGCAACCTGGGTCTTTCTCTCCGAATTCACCGAGTTCGGGATGTGGAGCGCCGTCCTCTGTTGCCGAAGTGCACGTTATGGAACAGAGCGACGTGGTGACGCGGACTCTGTCAGGCAGTGTCAATTCTTCATCTCTTGGAAGTGAATCCGTGCCTCCGGACAAGCTCATGCAAACCACTGCGATCACTAAAAGATGGTCCCGCCAAGGAACCCTTCCAAAGCGGCTCACGCCACCCTCTGGCCCTCCGCCTTGTATCCCGCCTTCACCAGAAAATAATCATCGTATCTCAGTGGAATCGGGTGTGTCCATATCGGCTACCCATACCGCCGACTGCTCCTCCTGCAGCTCCTCGTCCAACTTCCACTCTCGGACGCGAATCAGGCCTCGAAGTGGTTCCTCTTTGTCTCCTACGTTCTGGAAACGCACCTCTGGTTCCTCTGCGTACAGTGGCAACTCAGCCAATACCTCTGATTCACAAAGTCGATCTCAGATGCGGTTGCCTTTTGGTAGCGAGTATTTCTCTTCATCACTGGGATCGGTCACCAGTAACGGAGGAGCGTCGAGGCCAATGTCGTTGTCAGTCCACGGGTCGTCGCCTGCAGTGCACATTGGAACAGCTAAACGTCGTTCGATGCCACCGCCGCGGCCAGCACCCAACTTTGCCCCCCCTCCTGCTCCCACGGTTGAGGAATCACCGGGGACTGCTCCCTTGACGACCCCCGCTCCTACGCCGCAAAAATCTTTCAGAAGCTCTGTTGCACAGCGTGCCTTGCGGCTTTCTTTGACTTCTCCCAAGCCGCCCCCTTCGTCCGCTCTCCCTCCTAGACCAGACGAAGCTTCATTTATTCAGGGTC
>JBBPTB010000530.1:0-18674 GCA_038093875.1 Boletus tylopilopsis | reverse complement strand
TTCGAAAAGCCCACTAGGACCGCAGATAGCTTCGGTAACAAGTTGTTGAACCGTTTTCTGGATTTGTTTCACAAAGGTGTTCTACCGCTGTAAAGATCGCAAACCGGTAATTAGGAATGTAATCGGTACAAGATGAAGCGTCAGTCGCCCGATATTCTCGCGATTAATAAACAGTTCAGGTGTCTAGAGCACAGGCCGGATAATCGACTTGATTAGTGCCCGTTATCGGACAGTTCCAAGTAGTAGAACCCACTATAATGGGCCATCGCTCTCTTGTGGCAATGACATCGACTTTACAACTCCGTCGTGTATGCGCAACACATCTTTTGGTGATTTGGAGAGAAATTCCATATCAGATGTTCGAGGGACTAGGCACTAGTGTCCGAAAGCAACGAGCTTTGGGATAGTGCATGCAAAAGACAAAGAACGTGTAGCGGTCATCAAAGGAGTCATCATGCATACGCGACGGTTGAAGTCGGGATAGTAGATCTGCGTGGGGCACAAAACAAAGAGGTCGCATTGGACACCCCATCCTGAAGACACTTACCATTGTCACCCTTAAGGTCTCAATCCCTTTCAATATCGCTGCTGGTTCTTTCAAAATCGTGTCCCCCGTCGCGGGCGAACCTCGCGAGATTCAGAAGGTGAGAACCAATCGTGAGAACTTGTCACACTGAAGATACGCGGCGCCAATCTGAAGCTCGATATAACTCCAGTGGTCAGTGAAAGGTGTTATCACAGCTAGCATCAATTGAACTGAAATAGACAGTAACATCAGACAGATGACTAGATGACTGGCACAATCTTGAGCCCAGTGAGAGACCCTACCCGGGACACCAGGCCAGACTCGGTTTCCGCTGATGCTCGGGATTGTCTCTGCTTGATTTGCAGACAAGTTGGCCACCTCGTAAAGTCGTGCCCTCAATTCCAAAGCGGACACCGAGAACACGAGCTCCCTACCCAACCTGAGACTCCACTCTTGCCTTTCCACTACCCCTTCCATCCGAACAAGGCGTCCCCGCAAGCGCTCTGTCGTCGATGCATACAGCTCGAGGGTCATTTCGACGTCTTGGCAGGAATTAACTCGTCTCAACGTGATAAATACATGGAAACGGTCAAGAGGCGGATGACACCGATACCCCCTCTTGGCCCTGTAACCTCTGTCCAGTTGCTCACTACATGTCCTTTATGCTGCCTTATTTTCGACATCACATACCTCTCGAATGATGATCTCCAAGTCATTCATAATCCCGAACAACTGGACGAAGGTCAGCTGGCGCTCGTCCCAGCTTGGACGCTCGTACACCTGGACTCAGCCCAGGATCTTTGGCCGAGGAAGGAATGGGGACAACATTCCATTTGCCTGTATACCGCTGTTACGAGGGTAAGATCTTGTTGGAAGCCGCAGATCGGTATCGGTGTCCATGCAGGTGTAGATGCGATTGCAGTGATGGATGTTGAGAAGAACTGCGCAATAGGTGCCTCCGTCTTAGGCGTAAAGAAAGTACCCTTGCAAATGCCAGACTACAGGATAGTCAAGGAATGGTTTCGTCGCTGCGATGCACTCCATCACATCACATGCCAGCCACTCATATCAGAGGACTTGAAGAAGATCAAGCTTGTCGACACTGAGACCCGCAGGATCGTCTCTTACCCAGTAGACGGTTGTGATTACATCGCGCTTAGCTACGTCTGGGGAGGGGTGTCTCAACCGAGCCACAAACTCGGAGACATCCTACCAACCATTCCCGCGACGCTCGAAGATGCGATAGTCGTAACTCGCCACCTTGGCAAACGATATCTTTGGGCGGACTCACTCTGTATCGACCAAGGAGATGGCTCCGAGAAGATCACGCAAATTCCGCTTATGAGCGCTATCTATACCGGTGCCTGGGCGACGATCTTCAACATCGCCGGGCGTTCTGCTCAAAGTGGGTTACCCCGTGTCGGTACACTGAAAGATGCCATACCCCAACTTTCTTGCGAGATTGGGGGGAAACTGCTGTTATCTGTGATGCCTCCGCTGAGTGCGCAGGTCTCAGGGTCACTTTGGAGTACAAGAGCATGGACATTCCAAGAGGGGTTGCTTTCCTCCCGACGTCTTTTTTTCACGAACCATCAAGTTTATTTCGAGTGCAATCTTGTTCAGTGCTGCGAGTCCATCGACGACTCCCGATCCATTTTCCACCTCTTATCCGATGAGGAACGTGAAACATATTTTCACGATGCGCTTCACTCGCCGAACGTGCTGGTCTACTCAGATCCTGATGAAGAGTTTGAGGGCGGCGTCATGAGAGATCCCTTCCGACCCATTTTCACGTCGAAAAAACAAGGCATCAGTGAGAGTTTTCGAATCTGGAAATACGAGCAACTCGTGCACAGCTATACGTCGAAGAAGATGACCTTGGACGCCGATGCCCTCAATGCGTTTTCTGCCGTCTTGGCGCGTTTCCAAGGAACTCATTACAAGAGGGGGTTCATACGCGGCCTTCCTGTGGAGGACTTACCCACAGCCTTGCTCTGGACGCACGGTGACGGGGTAGAACTGCGCCGGCGATATGAGTTCCCGTCGTGGTCCTGGGCGGGCTGGAAAGGTGTGGTGACCGGAGCGTGCGACTCAAATGTGCGTGGGACCACCAACAAGTTGAGGGACGTAAAGAAGCAGTTCCTTCCGCCTTTGCGCGTGTGGAAAGTTGGCGACGATGGCCACCTAGAATTGATTTACGATTTCAACCCAGTCCAGGAAGATGAATCGAACGTGGGAGATGAAGGGGGTGAGGAGGCCGTGGACAGAGAACAAGGAGAAAGCACTTACCCACAGAGCGATGGTGGATATTCTTCGTGTGAGGACTCTGGTTCTTGGGACAGTGATGGTGGTATGATTTTTGACTCGGGACTGTGAATCCATTCTGAACACTAATTAGAGCGCGAGAGCGTATGCACAAACCGGAACGAGGATGGTCGGGACCCTGACACTGTTCATCGCACTTGTTTATCAGTCATTCTAGGCGCCAAGGCGAACCCGGTTACTGCACTTGCAAGGACGATGCTCGAAGAGACCCAGTTAGTGCCGAGGATCATCAGTCGTAACGAGCTCCTAGTTCAGGGGATCGTTTTCCGACTCACCTTCATGAAGCTTGGGCCCGAACACCAAGACCCAGATGACTGCGTAGAATGGTGCCGCATCCAAGTCGAGGACAAATGGAAAGACAATTGCATGATACTTTATGGTCATGATCGCGCACAGCTCGCGGCCGAGCGGCAGGGGAAGGAGCAAGAATTTCTGCTCTTGAGACGCACGCAATTTGATTCTGCCTTGCTGTTGGTTGACCGGGAAGGCGAAGCAGCGAAGAGAGTAGGCGTGGCAAGCCTGGTCAATGTTGGTGGGGAAGACCTATGGAAAGTTGCTAGACCGGAGATACAGCTAATCAAGCTGATATAAGTGTACGAGCTATGAGATCTGACCACATGGAGATGGAGAGTCAGTGCTTCAGTGTCCATAGCCACACCATTTATAATGCCATGATCAGCAAATATGCTAGCTTCCGTCTGGTATTCACCGCTGCGGTAAATGTCTTTTGCGAGTGACTTCTTCGTCGATATGGAAGCGGTGCGATAAAACGAACGTTCGACACCTCTCTGACTGCTGAAAACATGATAGGCTGATACCTCATGGGTCTGGAAAGCGATCGCCGAGGGTGATTTATATGTGTGATAACCTCTTTGCCCCAAGGTGACATTCCGACAACAGAATGCAGTGGTCTTGGCTCAAAGATGTCAAAGGCAAGCACAACGATATGACGCAGGTATAAGACGATTATCAGCGTGGGAGGATGATCGAGCCTGTCACACACATGGATGATTCTGTCACTTGAGGAGAGCGTCGTTTTGGTCAAACGGAGGACGAAAACAAAAAGAAATGGTGAGAGGCACTCTCGAAAGGAGATGCAGTCCGACCGCCAAGGATGGTCAACCCTTCGGGGCTGAAGGGGAGGTATGGAATGACCAGAGCCCGAAGTGGGCCAAGCAAGAGTATGATGACCGGAAATTCGATCGCGGCTGGACGCGTTCACGTCAGGGGATCTATGGGATGGTTGACGATCCCCCAAGCGCACCTATCATCTGCGTGATGGCAGAGGTCGCGCTGAAACCAATGGGCTGGATGACGAAGAGGTGATTTCTTGAGGGTAGCCCAGGAATGAAAGAAGTCATGGTGGAACCCTGGAGGTTTACGAGGGAAAGTTACGAGCCCCGTGATATCGAGGACTAGGGATCGACATGGCCCACGCACAGAGGCAATATAGGTAATGGAGCGCATGCAGAGACATCCACAATACGAGGTCATATAGGAAAGCACCACCCGCTGTAAAACCGGAAGAGTCGATGGCAGAAGTAGCGACGAGAGATATGGGCATGCCATAATCCTGACAGGCAATGAAAATAGACTGTAAAGGTGCCGCCACGGATCTGTTCGTTGACGGACACAACTGTTAATGGCTGGGCCCCAAGTGCGGCAAATACGAAGACGGTTATGAGGAAGGAAACGATGACCTCGGTAACGCCATATTTATGAGCGGTTCTAAAGGAAGGCAATTTCAGGGAGAACACCAGGAGTTCGCAAAAAAAAAAAAAAGATGAGAGTGGTAGCTGGCACGACTCGATTATTCCCCGGGTAACCTAGTGAGACTATGTCAGTGACAGGAAGTGTCTAGGATGTCAAACATGTTACATGCTTGATCCTTGGAGATTGTAAGTAAGTAGTCTGTTATATATATCCTTAATTGGGCAACTATTGAAATGAATCAAACGTCTCTTTTCCTTTGTCCTTCACGTCTCCACGTCCACCTCCCCTTGTGATCAAGTCAGTCCCTCGCCGTTTCAGCGTGTCTTTTTGTCGTGAGTATCTTCCTCTCTCTACCTCCTCTTCTCACGACAACTTTTAGTGGGACTGGTTCCCTCCGCACTATTCGCACTTGTCTCCACCAACAAAGTAGGCACGGCAGGACAGCGAATGGCCATTTTTTCCCCATTCTCCACATATCTTTGATAAACTCCATTTCGATCATTCAGAATCGCGCTTCGTTTCATCGGCGACGCACTCTGTCCTTTCCACCTCCCGCATTCCTTTCCGTTTCATTACCCCCATATCTTCATGGCATCCGAATCGCCGCAAGTTCGCCGTCGTCCGACAAGGGCAAAACTTACCGACCCCCACCGCAACTCCAATGTCGTCCGCGCCTCCGTTCTCGAAACCGCGCTTGAGCTCGGCTTTGGCCAAAATTCCACCGTCGCGGATTGGATTTTTAATAATCCTCTCTCAGAGGAAGCAGAGGATTCATACCCCGAACCACATAACCAGGTCAATCTCGACACTAAATCAGAGATTACACCTTATGTCGCAGAGGTCTGCATCCTCTTTTTCTTTCTCTCCCGTTTATTTTGTCTCTTACATCATTTTCAAGGCAATAACGCCGACTCTCACTTCCGGTTCCAATTCCACTTCAGATGAATCTTCCTCCCTTAATTCCCCGGCCAACCACGCTCTTAATGCGGCCATCACAACTATTCAGGTACATTCACACAAACGAAGTGTCACCGAATCACCCCATGTACATTTTGGTGACTTTGCCTCGGATCAGTTACAGCTCTTCTCTCCCTTTACTCTATCCCCTCACGTTACCCATCTGTCAGGGACCAGGGGTATTTCAGCCCTTAAACTCCCCAGAGATGCTGAGCGCTCGCGTAGCCAGGACGATAGCCTCGAATCCCCTAGCCCAGGCCTTGCCGATAGTGGCTACACTAGCGAGGGTCAGTATCTTTCAAAAGGCAAAAAGGATAAACCTCCCAAGCACAAACGAAGCAAGGCCTCGAAACTGAAAACCCCCGATTCCAGCAAGACTGCCGAGAAAGACGCCGATTATGCATCAGACGGTGGCTATCTCTCTGCGTCTTCTAACAAGTCTCAAGGGAAATCCCCCGGCAAGGTCAAATCTCGTGCCATGGCGTTCTTCCGGAGGCGGCCGAAAAAATCTGTACACGCAAGTGATGACGAGGACGAGGACAGCATACCCCCTGTACCTGCAATCCCTACCTTACCGAGACCTTCTAGTCCGAAGCCACTTGAACGTCGTGCGGCATCACCGACCCGTGCTGGTTTTACTCCTTTGACATTGAACTTAACAAGTCCGCCTGCATCTCCTGCGAGGCGACGAATGAGTAAGAGCCCACCGCCTATTGTGAGAGCTACATCTCCACAACAATCGGATCAATCATCTGTCTTTCAGGTTGTATCCACACCAGTGCCTACTATATTGACCCCTGCTGCTTCGCCCGCGACAATTCCTCTGCCCTCTTCTATGCCAGGCACCCCCCTCTCAACTGCTTCTTCCCCTACCACGCCTTCGTCGATCCAGATTGGGGTAGGGGCCCCGAAATCCCTCACGACTGCGTCTTCGAGGCAGCACCTTAGTATTCCTCCACAAGGCCCTCCACCTACTCTTCCTCTTCCTCACCCACCATCTCCTTCACTAACTACACCATCCAGAAAAGGTGCCCCCACACGTCCGATCCCTGTCGTGCCATCGACCACAAGATCTACGCTGCCACTGACCCCGCGCAGAGCTGCATCTCCTTTCAGGCCTCTACTTCCCCCGAGAGTATTGCCTCCTTCTGTGCCCCATGGCACAGGTGATTCACCAATTGTTTCTGAAGGTGATCTACGCAGCAGTAAAGATCCCACTGGAAAACAGCGATGTGGAACAGCTAGCTTGGGAACCACGCCAGCATTTTTGCAACGAAAGATCCAGCACGTTCCACCTTCGTCCCCGCGCCACCCCCCTCCTGATGCTCCTCTTCCTCCGTCACCCTGTCTGACCCCGAGTATACGCCCACGTACACCGATCGGGTCTTCAAAATTCCATGAACACCTTTCGTCCGTGTCCTCTACGCAAGTTCGGTCGACGCCCACGTCGATGAGCCCTTCACCAAGTACAGTTGCACTTTCTGAATCTTCCTCTGGTTTTTCTGTACGATCGTCACATATATCGTCAGCCTCAGAGCGCAACGAGGGACGAGCAATTTGTGATTCGGGGAATATGTTGGATTACTCCCGCCCGACGACCAGCGCGTCCACCTTTTCTTGTTCAAGCTACGGACACCCTATACCGTCAACATTCGGCAGACCCGCGGTGGACCTCAGGCACTTTTCGGACGGCACCAATGCTAATTCAAGCGTCTACCTGACAACGATGCATAGAGACAGTGGTAGCGTTGCCACTTTTGATGCCAACGATGCTGACATCGAGGATAGTGTTCCCAAGGGCTGTGTCGGTGACGACGACGATGCGTCCGTGTACACCACCGATGACCAGACTGCCGGTAGACGGACAATGTACCTCATGGAACATGGAGAGTCGGACGAGAACGGAGATGAAATTGTCATTGCGGGGAGCCGTTACTGGGGTGGTCATGAACTTTCAGGTGGTCATGAACTGCCGCCACCTGTACCACCCCTGCCTCCTATGTCTCGGCCTGGTCCGGGATATTTTTGAGGGACGTTTTGGGCCTGACTGCACGCTTAATTCATGGGTTTTATTATGATGAGGGTAGTTTCAACTTCTCCAGGAGCGGTAATTTATCGTGTTTATATTCGCACTTATTCCTTGCTTCATCGGAGTCGTCTCTTGCATTCAGCTGTACCATTCTTGGACCACCTTTGTTATACATGGTACTTTAATTCGTGATAAGCTTACCACGTCGACTTGCACCCCTCTTGCTAATGTTTCTTGCACTTCCTGGTACTAAATGCCATCTTTACGTACATGGCCTTGCGATCAATGTTTTGGCGATTGAACTTTCTCCTACTTTCTGGTGCTACCTACATGATAGATCGTACTTACCAGTTACTGCTAGAGGCAGTCTATGGTATCCCAAACTGCTAGCCTAATCGGTTTACCGACCGCACTGCCAAGCCAGACCGCTTTGCAAATTGCAATGGAACGAGCACCAATCGGTTGAGGCTTTGAGGTAGATCCCTGGGGGGGGATTCGTCATCAGAATCTCGGTGAATCGGAATTGGCACTGCGTGTCCCAGATCACAGAGCAACTAGGGGAGACAAAAAATCTACGCCGAAGGGGAGTCGAACCCCTGCCGCTTGCTTGGAAGGCAAGCATGATAACCGCTTCACCATCGGCGTTAGACGAATTTCCATATCTGTACATCGTCATAACTCGTTGTGCCGACCGCAGTTTCACTCTCATTCAGCTCCGTTTGCAACGCACTTCGCAACTTAAGTATCAGCATCTCTAATACCCACTTTAGCAGCACATCATATCTAGTCGTTCTCGCCATGTCGCTGCAACACTTTGGAAAGGGTGCTTTACGGGTCGCCAAGAATTACACCAAAGGCTATTCGGATACGCAAGCCAAAGTTCGGGATGCCACGTCCAACGATCCATGGGGACCCACGGGGACGCAAATGAATGAAATTGCGCAGTTGAGCTACAACCAGTGCGTGTCGTTGCCTCCCTCGGCGCTGCGTGGCGTATCATCCTTGACCTGATATTCACTTTTCACACAGAAATGACTTTGTCGAAATCATGGAGATGCTCGATAAGCGATTGAACGACAAGGGCAAGAATTGGAGACATGTGTTCAAGGCGAGTGTTTGCCGCGTTTTGGCGATCCGACGACGTTCGTTGTGGGCTGAGACGTTCCTAGTCCCTCACCGTTCTCGATTACCTCTTGCACGCAGGGTCGGAAAACGTGGTGCTCTACTTTCGAGACAACTTGTACATCATCAAGACGCTCAAGGAGTTCCAGTACGTGGACGAGGATGGCAAGGATTGTGGTGCCAATGTGCGGCAGAAGGCCAAGGATATCTCAAATCTTTTGAGTGATACGAGCCGCCTTCGGGAAGAGCGGAGGAACCGGGCTTCCATGCGTGATCGCATGATCAAAGGGCAGCCGGGTTTGGAAGAGGACGATGAGATTGGTGGTGGTGGAGTAGGAACAGGAGCAGGAGCAGGAGCAGGAGGAAGTGATCACCCGCCGGCCAGAGGCCGAGGAAACGACCGGGACGATGACGAGCTCAAGCGCGCCATCGAGGCATCAAAACGGACCCACGCTGAAGAGCAGGCTCGACATGCGGAGGAGAGTGATATTCAACGTGCCATCCGACTGAGTGAGGAAGAAGAGGTCAAACGAAACAAGGCTGTCGAGGATTCGAACGCTGCTGCGTTATTCGATGATCAGGCACAACTGTACGTGTTTTCTCCACAAAGTGAATCTTGCATTGAATTCCTCGTTGACCACCCAGACCACAACCTACTAATGGTTCGAATAATCCTTTCCCGTTTGTCGATTCTTCGTCATACACGACTGGTCTTCAACCTCAGTTTACTATCCAACCCCAATTCACGATGCAACCTCAGCTCACGTCCTTCAATCCTTACCAGCAGCAGGCACAGCAGGAAGCGATGCAGGTGTGTATCTTTTCGTATGCTTGATGCCTGGATCCTTATTCGATCACAGGCAGAATATCTGAGACAGCAACAAGAATGGTTGCGTCAGCAGCAGGAGCTACAAGCCCAGCAACAAGCCCAGGCACTACAGCAGCAGCAGCAGCAGCAAGAAGAATGGCTTCGCCAGCAACAAGCTCTTCAAGCACAGCAGCAGGCGCAACAGTTATATGCACAACCTACAGCATTCGGGTGCGTCCAACATCCCAAGTCCGTTGATTCGTCACTGACTCGCCACCTGTAGTTCCAACAATCCATTCGCAGCTTCTTTTCCGCCATCACCCGTGCCACATGCTCCAGCTTCTCAGATCAATGGGACTGGTGTCGGTCCGTCATTCAACCTCCAGGGGACGTATGCAAACTCGACTGCACCATCATACGCCTCTACGCCTTCACCTGCACCCACTTCTTCGAGTTCTCAATCACAACCAGAAAGCTCCTCGTACGCGGGCGGTCCAGGAAAAGGGACGACGCGTGCGGACCAAGAACATGCCCACCTTGCGAACCTGTTTGCAAACCGTGACGATGGTCAGGATACCTTTGGAAATATCGGTGCCCTGCGATACGGCCAAACACAGGCTGGCCGAATTGCTGCACAGAAGACGGGGGTTAGCACGAATAACCCATTTTCTCTCCAGCAGCAGCAGACGCAAAATCCAGATCAACCCTTTTTTTCCATCTAGTATGTCGGCGAGTCGTAAATACTTAGGTTCAACAATATTTGTCGTTCTTTTTTTTTCATGCTTGCTTATTAGTTGTCTATGTGATCTACCTTCTAAATCTGGATTTGGCTTAGAAGTGACATCATCATTGGTTCCCCCTGTTTCTTCCTCCTCTCTCTACCATCATCATGGCTGGCGAGAGCGACACTTTTGTACTTTTGATTGTGAGCATACCCCAGACACAGTTCGGCGCGTCCACGAACTCTCATCGTGTACTAGGTCGCGTGGCTTTTCCCTCCCGCAGCCGCTGCGTTCGTCTCAGGATGTAGTGCCGACCTCTGCATCAACATCCTATTAACAATGTACATTCTTCAGGCCTGTTATTTTGACTTTCTGGGGGCTAATTTTATCTGACAGGCTAGGATACTTGCCCGGCTGTGTGGTGAGTTCTCCTCCGGTCCCAGATGAAATTGACAGTCAGACTCGCGCAGCATGCGTTCTGGCTAGTCCTCAGGCGCAATGAGGCGAACGACAGGTATGGCTATAAAAACTGGACTTGTAAGCCCACCTCGCAGCTACATCGGGTTTGTTCACCGTCGCTGATCGCCCTGGGTCGGGCTAGATGCTGGGATGGGCGAATACCGTCCCGCGTATGGTGCGGGCACACAACCCGCCCCTGCCGGTCAGCCTCCGCCTCAGCCGCCTCCGCCCCCGCCGCCTGCGGGACCTCCTACGAGCCGGGCCCCTGTCGACCAGAAGGGCGAGTACACGGCGCCGCCGCCACCTGCGGAGAGCAAATCTGGCAACGAAGCTGTTGATCAAAAGTCGGCGCCACCAACGCCTGCTGCCGATCAGAAATCTAGCGAGGTTGCAGCTCCACCACAAGGGCCCGCGGATCAGAAACAGGCGGATACGACTGCTCAGTCTACCGCTCCAGCTAGCAGCACTTGATGGGACAATTGTAAGGTCGGATTCTTTCGTTGTTAGTCGTGAAACGTAGTGCCGGCCATTTGACGAGTGTGCATAACGGACAGGCCTGTATGCTGTATTAATTCTTTAATTGTTGGTTTTCGTTGGTCAATGTTACATCAGAATAGTCAAAGGACAACTCGGTTATGACTGGAAGACTCCGTGATGTACCCTGGCATAGCCATTAGAGCGAGCGGATTCTTATAGCCTGGCCGTGATTCAAGAATCAGGTCGACATAATTATACCAGAGTAGAACTCAAGGATTTAACTTCGCGTCATTCTCCAGCCATGGACTGTAGAGCGAACTTCCACGTCTCCCGGATCTTTGGGAAACATAGGCTAGGAATAATCAGGAGGAGTGAATTGGCGTCAAATGTTGGACTTGCCGGGAATTTCTTCGTGTAAATTTCATCGCACCTCCAACCTCTGTGGCGAGCCATGCCGAAGAATTCGAGGTCGCGGTGAGCGAGGTGGGGGCGATGGTGAGTATAAAACACGAGGACACATGGAGGTGACTGGACAAGCGACGGGACACTGTTGTATTTCCCGGATATGGGTGTGAGGCAGTGTTCGCAAGAGGTAAGCAATGCATCGTGCTAGATGCCACGAGTATGACAGTGGGCACTAACAAGGTGTGTGATGATTACCTGAGAATGGTTGAATATGAGATCAGAAAGGATAATTAATTCGAATCCTCTCCATGATTCTCGGTCCTGAGGGAGGGCAGCGATGAGGGTATCGACAGGCTTTCCCCAGACGTAACCCTGGGAGTTGGACATGGTTGTGGATTAGGGTTCCTTTCGATTACTTAGAAGTTACCTGTGTGGTCACTCTATCCTTCTGCTCTTCGATGATGTTTTGTTCAACATTGTAAGCAAGGTTCTTGATCAGGGACGCGTCAGGATAGTCTGTCAGGATGACCTGTACTGTAGGTTAGTCTTGGACCAGAGATGAATATTTGAGTATCGGTTACTACTCACTTTTGTGGCGCCATTCTGAGCCGCAATAATCCCAGGCAGGCCGCCGCCTGCCCCTAGTTCTAATACAAATTTGTTTTCGATCAATTCCTCGTGAGAGTCCAGGTAAGAAGCAAAGGCGATCGCTGCATTCCACCTGCCAGTGGAGATTGCGTAGATGAGTCCAACGATCAATATGGATTATGCTTTGGAAGCTCACAAATAGTGTCCCCAGAGAGGGTGGGAGCCAACGAGTCTGATGGAGACGTCAGGCCGGCCATGTGTACGTGAATATGTGGAGAGTGTAGGGTTTGGGGTAGCAGGACGTGACGGTTCCTAGTAAGATTAAACTCAATTGGCATGCATGTTGTTCACAGATGCCCATGTAACTTACTGTGAACACGGTTCCGAGTGACAAATCGCCCTCACCGTCGTCGTGATCTTCCATACCAATGATCCGAGAATAAGATTGTGATGGGGAATCAAATTTGTTGCGACTATGCATGTAAGTAAGTAGCCGACTCCCATCACGGTGCCTGAGGTTGAACTAACCCGACCCACTGGATCCCAACATGCGTTGCTCAGCGCTCAGCGTCACTCAACAAGAGGCTATGTCCAGGGATTCCAGGCTGCCCCCTTTATCCAGACGCCCTCGTATAAGAACACGCAAGTCCCCTTGATTGACATTTTAACCAAAAGTCACCACTACTACATACCAGTGTAGTAGGGCAGGTACTGAGCTCGGCTCTGACGATCACGTACTCGCCGTGTTGTCGCTCACACTGCAACCACCTCATCCATGGAGGCCAATGGAGGTCCCCCACGCTCTGACATCAACCATTCGTCCAACGCATTGTCTTCCACCATAGACCTCCCTGATACCGAATCAAGCATCGTTCACCCTCAGCCACCATCAGTACGGCCGCCAGACGTCCATGTTTCAGCCTCTACTCATAGGCGCCCAAGCTGGGTCAATGTTGAACGTGGACCAGACTCTCCACCTCTGAACCCATTAACTATTCAAGACCTGGAGCCATCTACTGTACAAGTATCCGAGGACGACCCAGTCTGCTCTTCGGCGGACCCTTTTTTTCGGAAGAATTTATCCTCATCCCCCACCTCTCTCCCCGATATGTCCTCTACCACCTTGGGTGTGGATGCCGATACCGCCCCAGGCGACGATAAGACGCGTCTCATAGGGGAGGGTGACTGGCCAAGAGATTCCTCCGTCGACGCGGAACGCGTTGCTGGTTTCACGTCGCAGCCTGGACGTCGCTATAGTACGCCACTGAGGACCGCTATTGTAGATGCCTTCCGTCGTGCATCAGTGCGCGTTGCAAATGTTCGAGAAAACAGAAACTATGACCCTATACGAGAGGACGTTGAACATCCTGACGCTGCTTTCCCATCGGATGACACTGAAGAAACGATGCAACTCAACGTCGGAGAGGGGGTCACTTCTCAACCACTATCATTCGGACCCCTCCGGGGTCGTGCCCTTGGCATTTTGGAACCAACAAATCCTCTTCGTCTGCGGCTGTACAAGCTGCTTATCCATCCGTACGTACCTTCTAGGCGTGCATTCATCTGCTAAGATTATAACTAGGTATACTGAACCGATGATACTCGCTCTGATCCTCATCCATGCTGTTGCTTTGGTGGTGCAGGCTTCGCGAACTTTGTTATTACCCGACACACGGATTTCCATCACGACCACGGGTTACTTCCACAATTGGGAGGACTTTGTCATCTTCGTTCTCTTCGTACTATTCACGTATGTCTCGCACATGATTACACGCATCCTCGCTAACTCGTCATAGTATCGAAGCGTTGAGTCGGATATGTACCTCTGGCTTGCTTTTGGACCCAGAGGTACCGATCTCATCTATGTTTTCACTCTCGGTCTTCAGATTGTCTCACGCCAAGCCTGCGAGCGCACCTTCAAGCAAGAATGTTAACGTACCTTTAACGCGATCTGGCTCGTTAGCACGGGGATACACAATGAGGAGAGTTTACGCCAACGTGGCCAAGCCGTTCTCAATATCATTATCCTCGCATGCACGAGGCTCTTCGTCTGCACAAGTGCCCGATTTTATCCCATCTTCCTCTTTGCGTGGTACAAATCGCTCGGAAGACTCGGAATCGCAACCCACATTTCTTTCTCGTGTAATGAAGTCTGATATACAAGAATCGGATCGTAGCATTTTCGTCTCCCTTCCATTTAGACTTGATATAGAAGTGGCGCGGAGCAAACTAGTGCGAAATATTCCCTACCTACGGCAAGGTTGGGGTAGGATTGATTTCATTGCGGTGCTCGGATTTTGGGTTTCATTTGGGTTGGCGGCTGCCGGCCTCGAGCGGGGAGTCCATCATATCGGCATATTTAGAGCTCTAAGTGTCCTGAGGATTGCGAGATTGCTAGGCATCACGAATGGTACTACCGTGAGTAACGTGTCCTCCCGGTTTTGCTTGGACATTTCTCATGTTACCGATCTAGACGATCATGCGTTCGCTCAAGATTGCGCGCCCTTTGTTGGCGAATGTGGTATTCTTTATCATTTTTGCTGTCGTGTTATTTTCGTGAGCGCTCCATCATATCATGGCGTTTGATCAACCCACCCACGATGCATCAGTGTGATTGGCGTGCAGTCGTTCAAAACGTCCTTGCGTCGCAGCTGCAATCTTTTGCCCGCACTGGGAGAGAATATCACTCAGCTACCACAAATGTGTGGAGGGCATATCAATGCAACGACTCTCGCCCCTTCCCCCTATTTGTACCCTGATGGGAAATCTGCAACTATCACGAAGGGATTTATTTGCCCATTGGGACAAGTCTGTCAAGTACGTTAATTCGTCGTTGTCCCGTGGGTCTCATATTCATTATCGTGCAGGAAGGAGAAAATCCTTTTAGTGGCGTAGAAAGTTTCGACACCATGTACTATGCGGTCCTTCAAATAGTCGTTCTTGCCTCAGCAAGTACCGTGAGTGTCTCGCTCGTCGATTATTAATGGCGTCTGACTTTGGATGATACAAGTGGTCGCGGGTCATGTATCAAATCGTAGGATCTGAAAGCGTCGTTGCTTCCATTTTCTTCATCTTCGGGGTTCTGGTGCTGAATTTTTGGTTGTTTAACTTGTTGGTTGCCGTCATCACGCAATCGTTCTCTGCGATCCGTTCTGGTACTAAAAAGAGCGCCTTTGGAGCAGCACCGTACGTCTCGACTCTTAAGCCGTTGTAACGAGCTGTCCTTATTCGTCTTATAGACTCGGGTGTGTAAAAGAAGAACCCGAGGAAGCCTGGTCCTCAGTGACTGGGCGCCATGCCCGTGAATATCCCTTCAAGATTTGGTGGTCATACACCCGCTGGTTTTGGATCCTTTTAGCCCTCGCTTCTCTCGTGGTACAAGCTACTACGGACGCTGATATGAGTGCCACGCACCGAAAAATCATCGACATGACCGAACTTGTAATCACCTTTGCTTTCGACATCGAGATTGTTGTTCGTATCGCTGTCGAGTTGCCTGCATGGAGGGACTTTTTCCTGCACGGTAGCAACTGGCTGGACTTGGTGATTGCTATCGGGTCTAGTATCATTCAAATTCCTGTTATTCACAACTCGAGAGTCTATCCGTGGTTAACGGTCTTCCAACTAGCAAGATTCTATCGTGTGCTACTCGTGGTACCCCGGATGAAACCTTTGATGGTATTGCCTGCATTCTGTGCTTTAGTTTTGACATACTCAACCGTGTTGTGTTAGCTGACCGTTTTTGGGAACATGTATGGTCTTGTGAATATGACCTTGTTCCTGATGCTCATCACTTTCCTCGCTGCTCTGGTTGCCATTCAACTTCTACAAGGGGACTTGGACGGAAAAACTACCTTGAACTTTGGACAATTGTTCAACTCTTTTCTGGCCGTGTACCAAATACTTTCTGGCGAGAGCTGGACTTCAGTGTTGTATGGCGCCGCAGATGCAGAACTGAAACTTGGCCAAGCGATCATCGTATGCACATTTTTGTGCTGTTGGCTTCTCTTTTCGAACTGTGAGTGTGTTCATTCCAAGATCGTACACATTCGGGGTTGACTTTAACGGGTGTTAAGTTATTGTAATGCAGATGTTCATTGCTGTCATCAATGAGAACTTTGACATGGCTGAGGAGACTAAGAGAAAAGTGCAGGCATCCAACTATTCGGAACAATACACCCCCACTTTCATCAGTCGATGGACAACGATACTAAATCCCTATCGGTGGTTCAAGACCAAGTTAACGAAAGTGAATACTGAAAACTCGTCTTCATCTTCGGTCTCGGAGGAGACGAAAACATTGGTTGAACATGATCTGTCTCCCCTGCATCGTGCACTGAGCCAGGTTTGTTCTTGCTTTTCGAATCCTCCTTTCTCCTTATTCCATTTTTAGGAGCGCGATGCATCAAATTTTAATACCAAGTCTCACCATCTACGACAGAGCTCACTCGGTCGGCTCCACGGGATCTTCACTGGAAATGATACAAGGGATGATATCCCGCTTCTGGAATTACACAAGATACGTTCTGAATTAAGAGGGTCAGATGACCCGGATCATGAACACGAAACCGACCAGTACCTGTGAGACGCTATTTGTCAATCTAACAACTTTTTTGTTCACTACTACTTGACTTAGGGAAATACTGGCAAAGATAAAGAGAAAAGGTTCCAAGGACTCGGACGGAATCCACAGGACAGCAACCATAGAGTTGATTCACAGGCATCGAACATATGACAAGACGTTTTGGGTCTTCTCTCAAACAAATCCATTTCGTCGTCTCTGCCAGAGAATTGTTCATCCAAGTGGAGGAGAGCGAATTTTTGGCGCACCACCCTCGGACATTCCTCACACATTGTTCCAGCTAACCATCTTATTGGCTGTCGTTGGCAGTGTCGTTACCGAAGCGATCGCAACACCACTCCACAGGCGTGGTTACTATATGCAACATGGTGCAGTCTGGGGTGCATGGTTCCACGTTACAGATGCTACCTTTGGCCTCTTGCTTGTTGCTGAATTCTTGATCAAGATCATCGCGGATGGCCTTCTTTTCACCCCCAACGCTTATATCCGGAGTATCTGGAATATCCTCGACTTCGTGATCATGGTTGGCGTCCTCGTAAACGTCACGTTCACCTTCGTTTTCGTCGCTGGCCTCAGTCGATTCGTTCGCGCCCTGAAGGCACTACAGGCACTTCGACTCATGACCTTGATCGATAAGATGCGTAGTACGTTTGAAGACTTGATCCTGGCCGGTTTCATACGCATTATCGACGCTGCCGTTCTTGCGATGCTCTACCTCATCCCGTTTAGCATCTGGGGCACGACTATTTTCGCTGGGCTGGTGAACGGGTGCAACGATGCAGGCGTCAACGGCTTAGGGGACTGTACTAATGAATACGTAAATTCGATCTACGGGGGTAACTTTGGATTCCTCGTGCCCCGTGTTTGGGATAAACCGGCGCCATCCACTACGTTTTCATTCGACAATTTTCCTGCTTCATTGCTCATACTCTTCGAGATCGTGTCTGTGGGATGGGTTGATGTCATGTCCGTTGCCACGAGTATCACTGGAAAGGGACAGCAACCGCAGACCAATGCCGCACAGGAGAACGCAATTTTTTTTGTTACATTCAATTTGCTAGGGGCTGTCATTGTCGGGACCTTGTTTGTCAGGTAAGAGGGTTCTTGAACGGTTTGCATATGTGCCAGAACTAAATGATCGCCATAGTATCATCATTGGGAATTTCGCATCACGGACCGGATCTGCGTACCTAACTGATGCCCAGCGGGAGTGGATCGATCTACAGAAACTCATCAAGCGACTGAGGCCATCAAAGCGACCTAAAGTCAGGCCCACTTCTCCGGTTCGAGCTTGGTGTTACGACCGTGCAATTCACAAGCACGGGTGGTGGACGAGGATGATGACCTTTCTCTTCGTGGCTCAGATAATTGTTTTGATGTTCGTTCTGCTTGAGTTGATCCTTTGTCTCGCATTAACGACATTGCCACAGGACCCAGTCGATTTCAGCGGAAACCGCTGATGATTGGCATAGTAAGTACATTGGATTCCCTATCTTAGTGTCGTTGACGAGGTCCTTTCAGATGTATTTTCTCTCATCATCTCCCTGGTCTATGTGGTGGATACAACCATTCGATTGTACGGACTTGGGTGGCGTTCTTTCTACACCAACGGCTGGAACCTATTCGATGTCCTAGTGGCGTCTGGGAGTTTCCTCACGACCCTCTTTGCGCGTCTCTATCCCAACGATTATTCCACTGAGCTCTTGCAGAAGTTATTTTTGGTCAGCATGGCGTTCAAACTTGTCCAAAGAGTGGCCGTTCTCAACCAGCTCTTCAAAACTGGCACGTAAGTGTTGACTTCTTGCCGTTGTATTCGATGCACCCTTACGACGGACCCTCTTACAGTGCCAGTCTTCCCGTTATTCTGAACCTGCTCGGTTTATGGTTCACACTCTTTCTATTTTTCTCCATCATGTTCATGGAGGTGTTTGGACCCACAAAGTGGTACTCTGCAGAGAATA
>JBBPTB010000529.1:0-18749 GCA_038093875.1 Boletus tylopilopsis | reverse complement strand
AGTGCGTGGAACGGGGTGAAGCACAGTCGACGTTCATACAGGAATGCAAGACGGAATGCGGGGTGGAACGACGACCTCTGGCGCAGCCGGGTTCGACTCCAGCGTGTACAGTTATCTTCTCCCCTCGGGTGAACGTGACAGTTCAACAGACGAGGACGTCGGCGAGGTGAGCACGTCCAACGTCAAATAACTGTGACAACCAACGATTTCTTTTTAGCCACGATACGGCGCAGTCGACAGAATGCCCTTCCGAGTCGCAAAGTCAACAGGAATGGGGGGCGGGATATTTATCCGAGTGTTCCGAGGTGAACACGAACTCCAAAAATGTATCCACGAAGACGTCCGAGGTCTGCGTTGCAGAAGACTGGTCGACTCAAGCTAGCGACAAATGTGCCGAAGTTGAGCATGTGGCGTGCAAGACGGACGTACAGGCTGTCGAGGTCAAGGAGACGTGCCAGCTCACGACCCATGTAACAACTTCGTGAGTGATCTAGCGTTTTTTCATTGCGTGTAGAAGAGGATTCAATGCTGCGGATCCAGGGGGACATGTTGGAACGGGAGAACATCGTCGCGACAAGATGAAGTTGCGCAAGACAATGTTACGACGGCGTCCGTTGCACGGGAGCAGCAGCATGTAGAGTCGTCTGGGGTGGCATTACTCACAGAGAATACATCTGAGTCCATCTGGTCTTCTGACGCCAGCGAGCTCTTCGAGGATTGCAAGGCGAATGTGGAGCTCTCTTACCAGACGTCGACCACAGTTACGACTACGGGCACTGAGTATCAGCACTCTACGATGGAGACCCACGATGTGGTGGTAAAGGATGTATGTGCAGATGAGCGGATGTCTTGCCACGATGAAGACGTTCGCAGGTTCGTTCTACTTTTCCTTGTGGGACATCTCGTTTCAATGACTTGTTCTAGCTCGGAAAATACGCTCGAGGTGGAGAGAGTCGAGGCCGCTTTCGACAGTGAGGATAGCGGTGTTGGAGATCACTTGACAACTACTTCTCTATCTGCCTCGGCTCCGTGTCGCGTATCGGCTTTCTTCCCGCCAGTAACGATTCAAGATCGGATGTGTGGATCTGTCGCTCAGGTTGCTACTGATCATATCAACGCTTCAACAAGTGGAGACACTCTTGTTGTTTGCGGGGCTTCACATACTGAAAAGCATATGTCGCAAGAGGTGTCGGAACATATCCAGGTCGAAACAGAGCTTCAATCCTGCCAGGGGCACTCTGTGAACCAAATGACATCGTGAGTGCCTTTCATGTCGCGCTGCAAGTGATTGCTGATCCCATCGTCCAACCCTTAGCGAACATCAAGCGGTTGCAGTAATACAAACCCAGGACGATGCGCTGGTCTCGTTGACTGGCAGCACGAGTCAAGTCTCGACTGGCAAGGCGGCCGACGACGACAAATCAGTAATCAATCGCACCGATGGCGCCGTCTCGTCCGTGACTGTAGAATCCGTCGAATCCGCTTGCGTTATGGTGGGCATCGCTACATGCGAGACACTTGCCAGGGGAGACACTACCTCTGCGGAAGCGAGACAACCGCAAGCAAAATCGGGATATAGGGGGGACACACGAACGCAAGAGTATGATATCCGTAGACAGGGTATGGTATCGTAAGTCATTCGGCGTCGACATGGTGGTTTGGTGTTTTTATATACGCTGATCTAGGGAGAATGAAACCATCTCGTTTACGACAAGCTACTCGGATTCCGTTAGGTCGACCACTTCTGGAGCGCCGGCTAGCTCCCAGCCACAACGTCCGACTGGGCCTAAGCAACTACTTGAACAGCTGGATCAATCTACAGCAGAACAGTGTAACAGCGCGCCCATACAGACCATATCCGACGTTAGCTCGGAATCGAGTTTGGAACATCCCGAATGCTCTCAGACATCTTTGACGGAGCAGACGAGCATAGCTCAAATGTCGATTCTGTACTTTTTTTTTCGTCGTACTCGTAATCGATGTCTAATAACTCTATCAGCATCGCACCAGAAACCAGTCCTACGCAAGCTACAAATGGTGCTGCGGCTCCTCTTCATTTCTACACAAAAGACTGCTCCGTAGAGAGTGTCTCGAGCCTGCACCATTCGACGGGTTTTCCTAACCCCGTGGATCTGCGACGGTACGTCCATTCGTCCCTTGCCCTGTGCATGCTCCTCTTAACCATGTCAACATACTAGCTCTATTGATGGATCGCCGACACGATCAGACAAGTCAGATTCTTTGTTGACCGATCCTCGTTCAGTCATTCATACTGAAACGTTGGGCGGTGTCCCGGGATTCTTCCCAAAAGACTCGTCTTCGCCCATCCCGTGTGATTCACCCACTGATTACCCAGAAACTGGAAGGGCTAACACCCTCGTCCATCAAATGCATGGGTCGGTCACCGAAGACGCCCAATTCAGAGGGGACGCATTTGCACAGACAGCCAGCCAGAGGTTTGTATCTGTGGTGTTGCTAGCTATCTTGCTCACGCTTTCGTAGCTCTTCGATGGTTCCGCTGGAGAGATGTGGACCTGGAGCCCATGCTGGCGTTAACCTTGATCTGCGGGTTGCAGATTCCCCTGCATCGTCCTTGTCGGTTTCCCCACTTACCCCAACTGCCGAAAGGCAACCTTCCGTTGACGAGCGTCGTTTTATGGAGAGCAGTAAGTACCATGTTGCGTTCATGTCATGTTTACGCACACCACCTCTAGGACTTTCCGATTGCCAGGACCTTGCATCCTCTGGTCTAGAAGAGCGGACGCGGTTGAACACGAACTATGAGTGGCAAAATACTTGGGTCTCGTAAGTCTCCCGCGACACACCAAAATACAATGTTGATCCGTCTTTCAGGGACAACAAAGAACCTCCCCCAAGCTACCAAGATGCTATTTCCGACTACGACAATTCGCCAATACTGTCGACCGGTGCTTTGCCATTGGATGACCGCCAGTCCTCGAGGCCAGATGTTCAATTCCGTGGAGTCGAGAAATCGACCACCCTTGACGCTACGAACGAGTTTCGAAGCCAATCAAAGGAAGGAGCTTCAGCTCTCGAAATACGCCGTGGGGCTTTCCACGATGCAAGTGCTATAAACGACAGCGCTCTCGACGAGCCTGCCTCCGGCAAGGGCGAAGATGTGTGCGAAACGCACTTGCAAATCTCGTCAGTTTCTTTGCGCCGTTGAACATGCGAGTGCAGGCTAACGAGGTTCATAGGGTTGATGTGACCTGCAAGACCTCCGACTTTGTCAGTGGGATACAGACGCTTAAAGGGCACACGGCGGAAAGCGCCTCGACGACGGAGAACCTCGATAAACAGGATTGCGTGGATCACATTGCGTTTGAGCGGGAGCAGAAAACCGTATATACCTCATCATCGTGAGTCATCCCAATGTCTTCCATTGGAACGCTACTCATGGAAAGCCACAGAGAAGGTCCAGGAGGAACTCTTGCGGACACCAGCTTAGATCTCAACCCTCGTGGCTCTGAAGCGAAAGAACATTACGCGCGTGCGAGCAAGAGTTCGTCAGCATCGAAGAATAATGTTTGGAACGCTACAGAGCCAAACGAAACTACATTGCCCAAGTTCAAGCAAACAGAGGTAGTCGGCGATGTCAAACGCTCAGGCTCTACCTCACAAGATCAAGCTGTCGACGATCAAGGTCTGGAAAAAGCGCTTGTCACGGTCGGATTATCCTTGGTTGCATTGGATGCGATGGACGCGGCCCCTCCAAGCTCAGAGACAACTACAGGAAATATCAGTGCCGCCAAAGACATAACCTTCACTTCGATACCCGACGAACAATGTTCCCCATCACCTACACCAAAGCCAACAAGCAACGAATCTTCCCTTAAATTGACCTGTAATACGGATGAGTCCGATGCAACGGTGGATAAGCCTTCCAACTCCCGATGGCATTCCTCCCCTGCAGCTACCACACGCGACTTGGAAGCATCTATAGGCTACGAGAGACAAGGAAAATCGTTGTCCTCTGAACACATTGGGTATGTGTACTTTGTATGCAACGGTCATTGCATGGCTGATCATCTCTCCACAGCATGCGTGTGGATAAACAAGTCGGTTTGGCCCTCGAAACAGAGGAATGCGTCAAGAAAAGCGACTCGCCGTCCACTCGCATCAAGGAAGATTTGTTGGATACCGCTTTCGTCGCTACCACGTAAATCCTCCTTTTGGACTGCCATTTCCAGGAACGTACTCACGTTCCCACCAGTAGCACAGAATTGACACCTGTTGAATCGAGCCTGCGTTCGCTCTATGCTTCTAGTCAAGAAGTAATAGGAAACTTCCGTATCAGGTACAAATACAAATTGTCGTTTTGTGCACATACACGGGACTAACCTGATGGTAGTGCAACTGAATCCGAGTCTACCAAATGGACAAGCAATGTGAATGGACATGGAATAAAGATCTCGCGACACCGAGTGTGCGTATCTCCTCATCGTGTGTAAAATCAGTTAACAAAGGTCGTAGTCCTTCCCTGGATTACATGGAAGAATTCAGAAGAGAATGGGTAGGTGTCGATTTGTACGATCTCGCCGAGTGTGGCGTGCTATATAGATGTCTCAGCCGGTTCGTATTCATGTCCAGTCTCGTTTTTCTTATGTTGACGACTAGAGACAGACCGTTCATCATTCACACACGTGTGATGAAGTACTGGAGGAGTCTTACGGAAGAGGAAACGAAGGAGACGTCTGACTCTGAGGGACTGGGGTCGGTCGTCGCATACTATTATGCGCCACTGGATGAGGCATCCATCTTTGCGTTTGCGATGGTTCGTACGAATTTACCTCGGGTCCGGAAAGAAGCTGACTCAGAGTATTAGATGGGATGGAGATTAGATGTGCTTAGCGCTTCGCGATGGCCTTCGATCCTCCATGGATGGGGTCGCCAGCTGCTTGTTCGCCGAGTGTCGCTCGCAAACCGAGTGGCACATATCGTTGACTATCGCTTGTTTGACAGTGATCAGCCTTGGGCCGTCGTTCGCACAGATTTGAGCTTGACCGCGCCGAGGCCGATCGTAGCTGCAATCGCAAGTGCAGTGGGGAGACCATTTGGTACGTCCTTCCTAAATCCCTGTCATGCCAGAGTCTGTAACTTAACCACGGTGTTTCTCTGGACAGATGACGAAGCGCTTGCCGCCCGCATCCTTGTTTGCATCGATTATTCCCTCTCCGCGCCGCAAGATCTTGGCTTGCTCTGTATAGTCCCCTTGAAAACAAGGGAAACGGTTGCTGCATTGAACGAGACGCTGTTTACCATCAAGGATATTCTCGTACGTGTTCGCTCGATTGTCGGTGCTCCGCCCAGACGCTGACGGAACTTGTTTAGAGACACCACCAGATCGATGTGAAGCGCGTCTGTAGTGATGAGCTCGACCTCGGGTATTGGGTTAGGGTCACCGTGCAAAAGTCATCGTCTCCGTGCACGGGGCGTAGAGAAGAGTGTGCTATCGGACAAGGCGATGTCGAGACACCATATTCGCAACAAGGCGGGGCAGACACCCTGGTGGTGGCCTCAGGTGCCAAGTCGAACGTGTCGTCAGAAGGGTTGGTTGGAACTATTCGGCGTTGGCTCTGATGGTGCGAAGTCCGTGTATTGCAGCTAGCTATCGTCTGGTTGTATGACATGGATAGATATGCCTCTGGTAGTGTCTTCTTGTGTATGAGATTACAGTGCAATATGTTTCGTCTGCTGCATCCTGCCACTTGTATACTACATATTGGAGCGTGAAAAGCCATCGTTGGCTGACGATCACCTGGACTTATCGACTAAGATAATCCGACTGCATGGTGTCATCGAATCCAACCTCGCCGTTCCACTACAGCACGTCGAGTTCACATACATTGTGAACAAGCTTGTCCAAGGCGACATTGTCCTGAATGCGTACGGTAATCACGGTATCCGCCGCGACCCGCCTATACACCACCCGTCGATTGGCGGACGTCTGCACGAGCAAAAGCGCACCAAACGGTTGTCTGAGACGGGCAACGAGCCGCAGCGCGCACGTCTCTCTGTCGATGGGGCCTATCTCCGGGGACCTTGGGCGAGACCCCGATGATGACGAACCCGCCTCCGCGGTTTCGTATACTCCGTATACTCCTCTTTCTCCTTCTCCTTCTTCCCCGCCGTCGTCGTTGTCATCAACACCATCGTCTGTTGTAGTGCTCGGCGAGCCCGGGGGCTCCTGGACGGATTCGGTAAAGCCGTTGCTCGCGTTGTGCATCTCCTCATAGTCAAAGAGTGAGTCGAACCAGGGGTGAACGAGGTACAAACTGGAAGGCTTTTGCCGCGATAGATCCTCCCTCGTCCTGATGTCGACCGTCCCAAAGGTCCGTGTCTCCACGCGGTAGTAAACGCGGCCCGAAGGCGTTCTGTACAAAGACAACGGCGGAAGTCTAAACGTTAGACACGGAAGCCGCATCCGCTTGGCTGCGAACCAGGGCAGGGGGTGCTTGGAGAGGCAATCGTACAATTGCAAGGCCGCGTCAACGGTGCGTGGCGAGGCGCGCAGCGTCCTGACCATCTCGTCCAATTTGGTATTGTCGATGTGGCGCGGCAAGTGGGAGGTGGAGGGTCCGTCAAACACGGTGATGCGAGCAGGCAGACAGCTGTTGTAGCTGCTGGACTCCCCAGTCCATGCCAGGATGCTCATATCACCAGACCCGGAGAGGATGTGTGCCAACAGACGCCCGAGCGCCCCGTGTCCTTCGCCATAAATGGGCGATATACCGGTAGCCGAAAAGATGCCAAGTAGCGAGTATGCGGCATCTTCGATGAGGGTCGTCTGTCGGGTAGAAGCCAGACGGAGCTTTTCACGGATGTGGTCCAAGCCCGGTTGGAGCTGCATCAAGGCTTCTGCCGAGACCCCGGTAGCTTCCTCCATCTCTGAGATGACCTCGGGTGATTCCTTGTGGTTAGGCATATCGAGATTTAGATAGGGCACCCAGTCTTCAGTGTAGAACTGGACCACCCTGGAAGCGTGGTATTCTTGGAACGTCCAGGCGCGAGTGTTCCAGATGCTCGCCACAAGGTCGCCACGCTTCGACGGTGAGCAAACTCCACGGAGGAAAACGATCGTCACAGAGGAGCCTCGATACCACTTGAACATGGCAACGAGGGACTCTTGGAGCACCGCATTATCTGCCTTGTTAATACAGCACGTATCGCTCCAAGCCCAGCAAAGTCCAGCATCCCGCACGATCTTGCAAAACATTTGTAGCTTGTCGTGGGTGGGAGACTTGTCAAGGTCATACACGACGCTGTGTATGACTTTTTCAAACAGAGGCTCGCTGTGCTCCCACTTGTGCGAAAATGTGGCATATCGGTAGTATTCTGCCACTTCTCGCTTGATACGGGTGAGATCGATGTCCATGGTCATCGACGAGATGAGCTCCGTGAAAACCGGTAACAGCTCAAATGCTGCTGCCTGCTCTGATTTGTTACAGAGACGACCAGAAATGGTGTTGATAAGCACTCGCGGTGATTCGCGAATAGCGTTCTGAACGACCGCGCGAATCGCGTTTCTCGTCTCGTTGTACCGGCGGTAACGCTCTACGAGGCGGAATCAGTGGTATGCGTGCGTGTGAAGCCATCACCCTCACCACGAATCTCCGGATCAGTCGACCACGACATCTTGGAGAGCATCGTCTCGAACGCACTAAGCGCCTCTGCATGATGACCTGCTCCATGTAATGCCACATATTTTCTCTCGTAGCCCAAGGGCTTTGATCGATCAAGCAGGATGACCTGGTAATCATACCGTGAGGACAGGATGGCATGCAGTAAGAAAGAGTATACCCTGTTTGCATCATTCAGCGCAGCTTTCCATAAGCCCTTGTCCGCATGTGCCTTGCTCCGCTTGGCGAGCAGAGTTAGCGAAGTGATAGAACTCAATGACAATGCGACCGAATAAAGAGAGACGGCCTCGTCATAGTGCTGATCGTCTATCGCAGCATCCCCGAGCTTCTCGAGCTTCTCACAACAACGAGATCTAAAGTCTGGCAGGACAGTCACCTCAGTGGTACGGTTATTCTACACCAGGCTCGCTGCCCACCTCGAAGCCATTGGGCGTCTTCATCTTCAGGATCCCCTGCAAATGTGCCTTCCAGTTTATGGAAGCATTCAGCCGCGGCAACGATGCAGTCAAGCGCTACCAAACATTCGCACAATATTCGATAAATAGCAAATTCTGGGACCTGAAACTTTGAACCGTGACATTGAACCCAAAATCAGTGAAAATACTGATCGAGTGCACTTACGTCTTCAGCGCCTACCAAGGCATCCTTCCATGACCCACCCAACAATGCTGCTTTCGCCCACGCCGTCAGCACCTCCTTATAGCCCCACGGAGACAGCGGATCGATTGCTGTTACCTGATATTTCACGGTTGGCAAGATTAGGTCTGAACGACGCAGGTACCACATACATGATTCACATCATCTATAGCCTGGTTCCATGCATGTATTGCCATGTATGCCATGCTTCGCTTGACGAGGACATTCTGCGGTGCAATGGGGTCCAGGGACAGCAAGGTTGAATAGAGGGATATGGCGTCATCGTATCGCCGGGTGTCCACCGCCGCATCTCCGAGACGCTCCAAGCTTTCAGTGCAGCGCTGCTTAAAGTCTGAGGGAGGTGAATTACATATAGGTCAAGCCCACAACGCCAAAGAAGACAACTCACCCACGGCCCAACTCATCCGCTCATTCGAGACATCCGTTTCCCCCGACAATTCACTCTCCATCTGGCGGAAACATTCTAATGCTTCCATCGCGCGGTCAACCATTCCCAGACGGTTGCACAAGGCGCGATAAACGGCAAATCTCGGGACACTGAACTTTGTTATGATATCAATTTTTACACGTACAGACTAGCAATGGAGCACACTCACGCTGTTGGCAGTTGACAGAGTGTCTCTCCAAGACCGATTTGCCGATTCTACGGATGCCCATTCCTCCAGAACCATTTCGGAGCGGAACAACGATGACGGATCTAACAACGTCGCCTAATGATTCTGTGTCGACAAGGCAAGGGCTGCACAAGAGGCTATCGACGTACTTGATTCGTATCATTCAACGCATTCTCCCATTGTTCTATCGCGAGATATGCCTTGCATCGTTTGACGAAAATATCGTACGGAGAGGAGGGGTCGAGGGACAATGCAATATAATACCATGCGATGGCGTCGTCGTATCGCTGAGCTGCCACAGCTGAGTCTCCGAAGTACACCGACTTTTCAGCGCAGCGCAGCTTAAAGTCTGAAAACGAACGCTCAGAACTATAAATACCACCAGCTCAACACGAGTAATCCCTCACGCGCAACCCAATTCGCCTGTTCATCCGTTGCGCTGGCTTTTTCCACGAATTCGCTCACCATCTGTTGTAGACAGTCGATCGCATCCCTTATGTAGTCGATCGCTTCAAGGTGTTCGCATATAGCGAGATAGATGGTAAATTTTGGGATGATGAACTGCAAGCCAAGAACGTCGAATCCATGAAACATAGCAGAGGGGGGAAATCACTTACCCCAGCAGAAGCAACCAAGGCATCTTTCCACGAGTTACTTGTCAGTTTCAGTTTCGCCCATTCTCTCAAGATTGGTGTTGGTAATTGAAACGTGGATGCGTTTCCGCCGCTCGCTGTTGCGGGGGCTGTGTTCCTGCTTCTCTCAGGGGTGGAGAGGCACCGTTGCATGAAATCTGTGGTAGGGTTGAAAAGGCTTGCGAATAGAGATATAGAACTTGACTTACCAGAAACCCATGTATTCATGGGCTTAATCTTGTAAAACTCCTTGTCGAGAGTTTCTACAATTTTTAGTAGAGATTCGCCTGCCTCCTTCACGCGGCCCGAGAAATAAAGGGCTTCGCAAAAGCGTTGCTGAGTCGTAATAATAAGATCATCAAATTTCCATCCAGATATCTGACGACCAGAAGATGGTGAGTATGGATGAGTTGCAGTTAAACCACAAAGCTCACCAACGATATTACAAACAGCAGTCGATCTGGATGGTGATATCGCGCTTGCGCTCTTGCGTGCCGAAACAGTCGTATTGCATCCTCGTAATCACACTTCTCTATGTGCTGGTCTCCCAGGAGGAGATACATGTGTGCCTGCCAGCAATGTCAGATATGAAGTATGCTCGTGCGTCAATACAGCGATACGCACCTGAACAACATGATATATTGGGTTCAAGCAGGCTGTAGAAATGAGGTCGTCTATGCGTGCTATTGCATCCCTGCAATCTCCGGCCATAAATGCGATGATGGCCTAGTAATATGAACAGCTGAGGAATAGTCAACATGCAAAGGTGACATACCTTGATCAGAAGGAGAAAACTAACATGAGTAAAATAGAACTGCTCCAGCGCTATGTCGCAGGCACGGTATGCTTCATGCCTTCTCCCCTTTCCAACAAGGGCGACACTCTTGGCAACAAAACCAATGACGGAGGGTTGAGTTCTGATAGACTTGACGAGGGTGAGTGTAAGCATGTGGAAGAGCATAGAAGGTGAAACCTCTTTGGCATCGTCAAGAGCAGCATCCCACTCGCGCAGACGTCCCCTGACGAGAGCACGACCAGCGAGTACATGACTGCATATACTTGGGTTTGAAGACTTGTGGATTGTTGCAGTTAACATTGCCTCTGCATTGACGAGCTGATCGGATCTCCACAAATCTAGCACTTTGTCGTTGATGTAAAAGTCTGGTTCCTGGAGGGTAGTGGTAAGAACGAGAACAACACAGATACACGAAAAAGGATACCGACCACGAGGACATACTGACTCTTGATGGTGATTTTACCGCCCTCTCCCCCAACTGCGAGAAACTGGTCATTTGACGAGAGTGCGACTGAGCGTATATCCCGAACGTGTTGCACGAGGCCGAGTTGGGCGTGTGTCTCTTTGTTCAAAAACGTAATGACGCGCCTTCCGGAAGATAGGATGAATGTGCCATGCTGAGAAAGAGTGATACATGGGAAGGAGTTGCTGACGTCGGGGAGTGGCCATTCCGAGATTGATGAGCCCGTGTATGCATCAATTTGCTTGATCTTGCCCTCGGATACGATCAAAAGCTGGTGACTGGACCAGACAAGACCAGAGTTGAGCCATGGAGTGACGCGTACAGGTATGTCTAGGAGTAACCGGCCATCCTCCGAGTCCCAGACTCGAACGGACTGGGCAGTAGCAGTCGCGATTCGGTCAGATTGGGGTGAGTACTTGGCTGCTGTGATTCCGTGGTCGTGGTCGAGTGTCAAGGTGCGTTGGCTGGCTGTGGTGTCCCAGATGGAGGCTGCACGACCGTCCTCTGATGTGGCGACGAGCCGGGTTGAGTCGGGTGAGAAATCGACGGCGGTGATGCCAGCATGGCCCTGCTTGAGCGTCGAGGTCCGTTGGTACGTCTCTCCGTCCCACAGGATCACCTCACCCCGCACCGTGCCCGACGCAATCTGGCGACAGTTCTTGGAGACTGCCAGACAGCGAACAGCTCCCACAGCTGGCATCGCCGCTATCTCTTCGCCGTCCGATACTTGCCACACCCGAACCCCTTCAAACCCACCGCTTACGAGATGCTCTCCACAAAACGCTACCGCCCAGATCGTCCTACTACCTGCACTGATTTCAATGTGTCGCCGGCGCTCTTGCTCAAGCATCAACATCGACACAATTCATGTTGTAGTTGTCATGACGCACCCATTGTCCTTTGTCGCCAACGAACAGGCCTAGGATGTATGCGCGTCAATAGGTTTGCGCCCAGCCTACCCAACTCGTGTATGCGCGCTTGTTCCGCGCACTAACTCCGGGCATAGGTCATTTCCAACAATGGACAGATGTCAGTAGTGTTCACTGATCACGATCACAAAGTCGACCATCTCCCAAAGGCGCACATGCACGTGGGCAAACACGGTGGTAGTCTTGCCGGGAAGCCCCACGAGAAAGAAGCCAAGGGCCATTTCACCCAGTCGGAGCGGCGCCGGTCCACTTCGGCACGATCCGAATCGATAGCAGTCCATTCCATCGAGGGAGTGAGAGGCATAGATACTTTTCGTTTGGATACTGGCACAAGCGCTGACGCCAGGTCAGTGTTCCCACCATGCAGCGTTGACACGCATGTTTCATACTGGGCAGTTCCTCTCTATACGTCGGAGGGGAGTCCGGCAGGGCCGCATGGTCAAGGCCGGATGTGGACCCACTTGACAGCGCAGAGCGTGGTACGATCTACAGAAACCTAAGCCAGTTCGTATTTATTTTCTTCCCGTCTTTCATGGTGGTCTGAGTTGCCAAATGCAGACCTGATTCTATTTGTGAGCATTCGAAACGACACTCGAAGCGTTCGAGCTATCAAAGTGAACAAGACACGGTGGAGGAATCTGAAACTCCACTGGAAGGCATGGTCATCTGCTATCGATGTTCAGTGTCTTGTCACAGTGAAAGTGACCAGACGCTCTACAAAGCATACAAGTCCACGGTTGCATATACAAAGGTTCGTACGATCTATTCCTGTCTATAATGGCACTAATCCCAGTCACGTATACAGAGTTGGTACGCAGGCGTGCTGAGCGCGCCACGAGGGGTGTTCCTCGCTCAAGGTTGGGGTGACCTTGGATTTCATAGATACCCGTCCCTCGCAGGAAGAGTGGCACATATTATTGACCCTCGATTGCTTGTCAACGATGAGCCCGAGGTCTTCAGTTACACTGACCCTAATGCCACGATACGTAGATTGGTCGTGGTCATGATTGCGAGCGCAACTGGGCGGTCATTTGGTGCGTATGTCACAAATACATGTCACGAGGGACTCCTCATTTTAGCTCACGTGCAATTTTTTCTTTTTTTTTGCAATAGACGACGACGACGTCGCCAATCGTATACTTTCTTGTCTTGAGTGTGACTTCCATGAGCCACACGAGCTCGGCTTGCTCTGCGTCGTATCGCGACAATGGGAAGTTATAGTCACGTTGAAAGACACATTGTACACAATTAAAGACATCCTTGTATGTAGTCGATCATTTGTCAACAGTACATGCTAACGGACATACTAGAAACACCACGGGATTGAGATAGGATGCGTGTTCGCTAACACGCTTGACTTGGGATATTGGATCAGGGCGACCATCAAACAGTCATCCTGGTCCGAACGATGGACAATGGATCGAGTATCGCATACCGTTCGCGATCATGGTATTACAACAGATGATTCATCCACGGAGAGCGATGATTGGGGCATGGTGATTCCATCAAGCTCACCAGATATTGCACAACAGCGAGCGTGAGCGTTTTTATCCCTCCGTTTTTGTGCACGTGTTCAACGTGACGATATCGATTGACCTTACAGTCCATTTTGCGAGGATACGAAGGAATCGGGCAAGAGACTAATTCAAGTGGATCTTTATGATGTCGCTGAATGTGACACTCATTATGGCTGGTGTGTGCCAGTCTCATTCACAGTTTCGTCGCAGTGCGTTGAAAAATGTGATGTAGTGCGTCTCCCGTTTGTTCACGTTCGACACAGTACCGGGTGACTATGGGTGTGAGTCAGGACAACATCCTTAAACACAAAATGACAAAGGCGTTCGAGGACCCATTGGACGTCTCACAGTCGGTTCTTGTCTGTCGTTGCACGCCACTGGACGAGAGGTCCGAGGTCTGTGCGAGTCCATCTCGTGTCTATTCGGAAACTGGCTGATGCAGGGGTCTGCGTGCAGACGGCATGGAGGATAGACCTGCTACGCGTAGATCCCCCTCTGGTTGACCCTGAGCAGAAACGAATCACATCATCGTGAGTTATTTAACATGACTTCGCCTTCCGGATAACATTCATGGAATTTTACAGTCAGCGGGAAGGAGAAACTCCTGACGACATCAACTTGGGTCACTCTGAAACAAAGGGTGACTTGAGGCATATGAGGAATAGTTTGTCAGATTGTTCGGAGACCACCGCTGGACGGGCAAATGAGATTGCATTGCGTAGCAAGGTCGAACAATTAGAGCGTGCAGGCGGCGTTAGGAGTTCCGAATCCAACAATTCTCAAGGACTACCAAAAAATCTAGTCGCAGTCGCATGTTCTTGGGCTGCAGTATATGCGACAGAACAGGAGGTAGTGCTGTGCTCACACGCAAGCACGAGCGGCCCAAGCACTGCCGGAAGTACTGGGACCTCCAGCGGCAATGACTCGGGATCCGAGTCTGGCGAAATATCTCCCCGACCGCATTCCGCCAAACCAACTGATAGAGAATCTACGCAGGAATCATCCCCCGGAAGTGCTTCCTCAGTGTACACCTACGATGCAATCTTGGCACATGACGATGGAGATGCGTCTGCAAGCTACCAGGTGCAAGGGGAATCACTGTCCGTTGAACAAGAGTATGTTTGCTTGCCGTGCATCAGTGATACCCAGGCTGATCATCTCTTCCTAGCCTACGTGTGGACAAACGGGTTGGTTTGTCCGTCGAAACGGGCCCATGCGTCGACAGGGGCGATTCATCGTCAACTGGCACCAACGAAGACACATTTGATGCCACAAACATTGGGTGAGTATTGTTGTCAAAGTTCCATTTTCAGGAGCGTGCTCACATTCTCCTCCGAGTAGCCAAGAATCGATAGATCAAATTCCGGCGAACGTGCATAGGTATGATGCGGCTGGTCAAGAAGTGTTATGTGCAAGGAACTAACCTACGTCGGAGTGCAAGTGAAGCCGAATTTGTCCCATGGGCAAGCGATGTACATGAACATGAGGTTGAGATTTCGTCGCACCAAGCGTGGGTGTTCCTCTTTGTCTTGTCGTGATCTCTGTGTGGTGTGAAAGAAGCTGATGGACATCATAGCCCGTATCTTGATTATATGGAAGAATTCAAACGTGAATGGATTGGAGTAGATTCGTATGACCTCGCCGAGCGTGGGATACTTTATAGGGGCCTTAGTCGGTTCGTATTCACTTTCCGTTGCATTTCCGTTGTTTGCTGTGTTGATTGATCGTACGCAGACATGTGATGAAGGTCGAGATGAACTTTGTAGACCAAGAGACGGTGTCCAAGGGACCAGGGTCGGTCGTCGTCCACCACTCGCCACATGACGAGCCCTCCTCATCTGCTCTTACGGTCCGTACGAAGTAACCTTGAGTGTGTCTAGAACGAAGCTGATTCCGCGGGATGTACACAGACAGCGTGGAGGATAGACGCATTCCGACGGTCGTTGATCGAGATCGTCCGTGGATGGCACACCCAGGCATGCGTTCGCAGCGGGTCGCTCGCGAACCGAGTTGCACACATCATTGATCGTCGATTGTTTATCAATGATCGCCCGTGGGCCGTTGTTCGCACGTGTTTGAGTTCGACCACGCCAAGACCGATTGTGATTGCGATCGCAAGTGCAACTGGGAAGCTGTTTGGTGCGTATTATTCATTTCCGGAAAACCCGCCATGTCAGCGTCAAGAAGGCTCAATCATGGCACTTGGTTTGTTTGTTTGTTTTGGATAGACGACGACGCGCTTGCGGCACGCATCCTTGCTTGTACAGACCTCTCCCCCGATGAGCCTCAAGATCTTGGCTTGCTCTGCATCGTCCCTCAAAGAACGAAGGAAACGAAAGTCGCACTGAGCGACACGCTAGATGCCATTATGGTCATTCTCGTAGGTGTTTGCTCGATCGCCGCCACTATTCCAACACGCTTACAAAGTGACCTATGTGCGTTTAGGAATATCGCCAGATCGACGTGGATATCACGTCTGGCAATGAGCTCGACATGGGCTATTGGGTCGAGATGACTGTGCAAGGATTCGAAGAAGACGATGTGGAAACTTTACAGGATACGGACACGAGCGTCTCGTCAGGTAGTGCTTGTCACTCTCCGCGTGCTACCACACACAGAGACTTCGACGACTCGGACGCAACTCCTCTGTCGACCGATGGCACATTGGGATCAACTCTGTGCGAGCAACAGTCCCTCGAATCCTCCCAGATATCTGTGTGCGCCGAGCAGACGAAGACTACGCCGTCAGTGGGTCATTATACTCCCCAACGTAAATGTCTAACAATCCGACAACAGCGTGGCACTGGAAAACGGTCCTACGCGAGCCGTAAAAGGTGTTGTACGTGCACGTTCTCTTCCTTTGAACATGAAGGGCTACTCTGTGGAGAGCATCTCGAGTTTACGCCAATCGACGGGTTTTTCTAACCCCAAGGATCTTCAACGGTGCGTCTATTTCATGGTTCAATCGCTCGATATTTCTGATTCTTCGTTCGTCGACTCTCGTTCTATCATTCGTGCTGACGGTAGTGTCTCGGAAATGCATGGGTCTGTCGACGAAGACTCAGAATTTGACGACGAAGACACATCTGCGCGTTCAAACAGCCCGAGGTTCGTGTCTGTGGCGTCGCCAGCTCTTTTGCTCACGCTCCCGTAGCCCTTCGGTGCTTCCGATCGATAAAGGTGGACGTGGAGCTCATGTTGACATCAACCCTGATATACAGGTTACAGGTTCCTCCGCATCCCCGACAGCTTCTCCACCTATGCCTTCCGCTGGCGAACATGTGAGTCAGCTGGATGTAGAAAATAGTATGTGTCACCTCGGTTGTGTTCATGTCTCACTGACGCAGACCGCACTTCCCAAAATCCAAGGTAGTGCAACATCTAGTTTAGAAGAAGAGCAGACAGAAACAGTGGGCATTTAAATCGTGGCAAAGGTTGAACAATGACTAATGACTACGAGTAGCAGGACGCGTGCATCTTGTCCGTATTGTTCAGTTTCGCATGACGCACGAAAAATGATATTCACTGGGCTTTCAGGGAGAGCGAAGAGCTTCCATCAAGTGCTGATTCGGACTATGGCAAATCGCCCAGACCGGCATCCGATGAGCGCCAGTCCTCGAGGCAAAATGCCCAATCCCGTGGAGACGAAGCATCGGCCACCATTGACGCTACAGACGAGCTCGAAAATCAATCCGAGGAGGGAGCTTCAACCCCCGAATCCTCTCCTACAGACGACGACAGAGATTCAGACTCTGAATCGGATTCCCAGTCTGATCACGACGACGACGTGCACGAGAGGCAGCCCGAAATCGCGTCAGTTTCTTCTGCGTCATGAAATAAATGCAGGCTGACATGGTTATAGGGTCGAGGGACATCACGTTCTCGACCGGCGTATGGGAGTAATACCGCGCGAACGTATTGATGCCACTGCTGGATCTCGCTTTGCACGGCAATATGTTGAAACGTCATCCCGTCCCAGTACTCCCAGTTCGAGCGTGGCTACAAAAGGGTTGGTCGGGATGCTTCGGAGTTGGTTCTGAGTATATGATTTGACATATTCCTCCCGGAGAGCGAGTCCACGAAACTAAATGCTATGCGACAGTCATTGTATTACAACCACAAGGTCTCCAACTCTTTCCTCACCACTTCCTTCGTACAAATCGTAAGGACCCTCTTAGTACCAACCTTTTCCCACTTTGAATAAGGACTGTAAATTCCGGTTCCGAGCAGGAAACAAACGTAGTGTTTGTGTGCTTCAAGCTCGCCCATTTCATCCCGCTCCCCATTTCCATCCGTTAGATAACTGATGATGCCAACCGCCCACCGAGAGTAGAGCAAGAATCGCGTGTCGCAAACAACCTCGACGTCATCAAAGTATCTCTGGTCCTGAGATGCAGGGCAGAGCTTGAGGCGTTCGTATGGTGGGCCCATCTCGGGATCAGTCTCCCGATTGATCTGCAACATCATCTCCACCAAGATAACCTTGATCTCGAGCCCTTTCTTCGTCATGTTGTAGAATGGATACCCAAGGTCCCAAGGCCGATGAATAGGACGTTCCGGGTTGAGCACGAGCGAGTGAACCCGGCCCAGGGTCTCTACGTCATACCCACGAGGGGACTCTGGAAAGGCCATGGCGTAGGGCGAATGTGGTCCTGCCCATGCAAAGATTTGCCATTCACGACAGTTTAGGACGATCACTTCCATGAGGCGACGAAAGGCACGTTTCCCTTCTCCGTACGTGATCGACATGCTGATGTCGAAGATCCCCAAGAGGGAATACGCGATATCTTCTTCTAGCGTGGTGCGTCGCTTGGACGCCCAGACCATCTTCTCCCTCACGTTGAGGAGACCAGGGCTGAAGTGACGGAGATCGTCACACTTGATGTCCGTTGCTCTGGAGACGGCCTGCAAGAGGGCCTCGTCGTTCTTGTCGTTTGAAACGCTCTGGTCGGTAAAAGGCGTCCAGTCCTTCTTGTAGAATTTGATTTTTGCAGGCGCGAGCAACTCTTGGAGAGTCCAGCCCCTCGTAAACCAGGGTTCCCTGTCGAAATCGGCAATCTCCGACGACTCGGCGAGGTAAACAATACAGACGGCAGAGTTATGATACCAGTTGAACATGGAACGGATGGCTTGCTCGAGTTCAGCGCTGCTCCGCTTGTCAATGCAGACCGTATCTGCCCATGCCAGGCGGCAACCGTTTTCCGCCGCCATGGTACAGAACTGGACGAGCTTTTTGTATCCTGGTGGTGCGCGGGCGCCTAGACCTTTCAACCCTGCCGCGTGCACCTGTTCGAACGTTGGTTCTCCCGCGTGCAGCCAGCGATGCGAAAAGATGGCGTAGCTCAACACTTGCGCGACGAGCCTCCGGATGACTTCTTCTTTAGGAACGTTGGGGGATTCGTCTACGAGCGAGGCGATCGCCTCTTCAGAGATGTAGTCTTCGGGTTTGAGGTCATCGCGCTTGACCAGCTCGAAGCGCA
>JBBPTB010000528.1:0-18757 GCA_038093875.1 Boletus tylopilopsis | reverse complement strand
AGTGTTGTGGCCATATTGTGGCTGGCCGCCCTCAACACTCTCGCACAATTGGAAGCTTGCCCTACGATGGACTCTTAGTTGCCTGGTTACCTCCGTCTTTCCTCTCCTCCCAGTTCACAAGGATGAAAGTCTTCCAACCATGTAGGTCTTGAGAGGACAAGTCTGCGCGGTGCTGATGGATTTGTAGCCTGCTTGGCGGAGTAGTGATGGTCTTTATAGGTATTACGCAAACATGGCCGTCCAGCTCAGGTCGAGGCTTCAATACCAGAGAATTCTCTGCGTTTTTCCAAGTAAGCGGTGAATTGCCCTTCTTATTATCCTCGCTGAACTCCTGGAAGGTAGTCCTTCTGGTGGCTATCATGATGGTCACCGCGAGCTCTGTTGTCAGCTTGCAAGCCAGAAATGGTTTGCCGCCGCTCAACCAGATTGCTGCATGGTTAATTCTTGGTGTGTGATTTGTATTGTTTGTGACCAGTGTTTGATACCCTCACTTGGCTTGGTCAGTGATATCAACACTATATCCATTCGTATCTCGAGTCCAACACTCCTCCGCGAGATCAAAAATCATGACATTTTTCTTGGCATTTTCTGTCTGTTTCATTGTGTTGTCGATATCCATTGAGGGCCTTTTTTACTCAGCATTTACGTACAATTTACTCCTGTGGATAGACGTGGAAGCAGCTGTTCGGAAAACCTTGGGTGTTAACGGATCCACGCCGAAAGAAGCCCGGTCAGATGGTTATCATTTCCAGGCAGACGACGTGCGGATAGCTTTGTTTTTCCTATTTTTCGTCCAGGTTGCCTTCTTTGGGACTGGAAAGTATGTTGCATGTCCCTGTCCGTCTCATGTTGACTCATATCGTTTTTTCAGTGTTGCATCTATATCGTAAGTCATAGGAAATTTTCTCTATCGACGTGACCTAATAGCACCTAGTTCCTTTTATCTAGAGCCAGTATACCGCCTTGTTCCGGTATTCAACCCCTTCTTGATGGCGGCCTTGCTGGTTCGTAACCTAATTTGGACATACACAGAGACTAACCTACTGCAGATATTTAAAATTATCGCGCCATATGTGATTCTATCAGCAGCGTTTGCGACGCTCAATGCCCGACTTGGCCTGCCACCATTCTCCCTGTTCCTTGTTGCGTTAACCCTCACTGATGGTGAGAACCATGCGGAGTTTCCGTAACTATCTATTTCTGATTTTACCAATAGGAATGACCATGTCATTCTTTTTGAACGTCACTGACACCGGTATGTAATGTCAGTCCCACTCCCGTTCGTCGGCTGATGCGCCAGATAAAAGGCTCTTGGTTGGAAATAGGGCAATCCATCAGCTTTTTCTGCATAACTTCTCTTTTGTTGGTGTGGTCTGCCGGCATCTGTGCGGCTGGCGACTATCTTATGGGGGACACTTTGATCCCCGTCGACATACGTGGAAAGAAGGTAATGTAGACCCACGATTGTCGGTAACAAGGATGATATCATGGAAACGGGCGGGACATACACAGAACTGTTGAATTATATCTTTCTTTTTTGGCCGAGAGGTGAGATCCAAGGGTACACGCTATGGATGGACGTGGCTAAACTTCCCGTGTGCCCGTCACCGCCCGAAGTCGTTTTTACACAAGTGAATTGCTGAACAGGTCGACAGTCGGAATGACTGAAAGACCAAGACCTGGGCTATAGGAACAACGAGATACAATTGCAAAAACGGCTCATATAATATGTTTGGGCAATCAATGAGTAGACACTAATGCTTTGGCAAGCACTGCAACAGAATTAGGCATCACCACAACGGCCGCCGGAGAACAAAGGAGACGGACCAGCGGCGTAACTGATCTCTGAGCGATCTGTCGCTTGAACTTCAAAGGCTATACCATCCAGCCTTTTCTTCAGAGCCTCATGTGAAGACGCAAGCAACATCTTGTCCTTGACTTTCGCTTCGTCTGGAGACCTGATGAGGTAGCCTCGCGTCAGCGGTGACGTAGCACGAGCGACTCGGAGACCGGCGGCCCTTGGGCGCTCGGCTCCCCCTTGGTTATCGGACGCAATGAGAGAGGGTACGGACCACGAAACGAGGCAAAGTTTATTCCTCCGAGCCCCATCCCTTTCCAGTTCGAAATCATAGGCCGCCCAGCGACACTGGTCTTTTGGCAAGGCGTCTACAAAGGCGTCGTAATCGGACGCATCCGAGGTCTTCTCGACGATGATCTCGGACAGGTCATCGCTGAGAGTGAAGAGGATGTACTTGAACTTTCTGCCCAGTTTGAGCTGTTGAAACGTCGTGATGCATGTGTCTGCAACTTGGATGCCGGATGCCTGGAAAATCTGGTTTAGCACGGGAGATCTCAACTTGCCGGAGATAGTCTATCATCACCATGGTGAGCTCGACCCTGTCGTTTGTGTGATGGTACTATGTTTTAGGGGTAACATCCCGCCTGCTTATAAACATGGCGGCGAACAGCTTTCGCTGGTGGCAGCCACTGCGCCGCAAGTCACGCAGGCACACTGCGGCCTGCGCACTTGCTGGGTCGATGGTGAGTACCGAAGACTTAAAGATGGTGGCGAATCATTGGGTACTATAATTACAGGACTAATACAGCAATCGAGCTTTCGTTCACAAACACTACAGAGGCAATGATGCTTCCCTATTCCCCGTTACCGACGTTTGATCTCTTCCATCTTATGTGCCACTTCATTGGCAGTTTGACGTGCGTGAAACAGCCCAACACCCTCAGCAGGTGGTTCCCAACCATCCGGTATACGCTCTTCGCCGTACCACTGTTCGAGCGTCGATAGCGGTATCTGGCCATTCTCCTCCTTGAGAAGCAACCAAGATAGTGCGGCTTCGCCCTTGCCAATTTCCGAATGGATGTGGTCCAACGGTGATGTCAGCCTCGCTTCCCTATTCACCCGCAACTGTGCAAACTCATCGAGGTTCAACCCCTGCTTCTCGTTCGCGTGCGATAAAAGGCTACGAAGGAGCTCTGGGTCGACTGAGATGGGAGCTTCAGCATGGCCAGTGAGAGTATCCCCATGAACAAGGGATGCGTCATGCTCAATCCTATTGTGCAGCGCGAGCTTGTCGAGGTCGAGGCGCAAGGCGTGTCCACAGAGTAAAACGCCAACAAACGCTAGGAGGGCTGCGAGAGGAAACGACAAGTTGTAGACTGAACGGACAGCTTGTACAAGTTGCCAGAAGCCGATGTTTTTGCCGTCGTGGGGACTGCAGGATCTCAGTTATGTTCGAAAGGAATGGCATATGAGGTACTTACAGGTAGCCGTGATTTGCCAGTGCATTGAGGGCGGGACAAGGAGAACGTTTGTCACCCCGTGCAGCGGGCACGAACGGAAGACGGCTGGCGGTCGACATTGAAGTGGACGAGGAAAATCCCCTGAGGGGCCCAACCATGGTTTATTCTGGACATGTGGCTGTGCACCCTCTGTCACGCGACTTACCTTGGCCTGATGCTGATGACTTTACTCATTGGGTAGGTATCGAATTGGTCTAATTTGTAGCAAGTTCCTTGTCCAGGTACTCATAACGGTCAACGTTTCATATGTATGGTGGACCCAAAGCTGCATTGACACATCAGCGAAGGCTTCCGTGCAAATAATCAAACATACCCTTCCTGAAGACGCCAAGCGTGAACTCGACAACTAAAAGCAGGACACCACCACCAGGAGCAAGTCGAAGCACCTTCGGGACAAAGCCCTTGTAAAGGGCTGCTGGTCCTTCTTCACGCATTATCGTAAGCAATCTGACCACAATAGTCAATTCTTTTTGTCAGAGTAGTGAGAGAAGGCAAATATACGCAGGGTATGTCCAATTGTATTTGGGGACTGTTCCTGGAACCTTGGCGGCTCCCTGGATGCGTGACTTAACCACCTAGCAGACAGAGAAATCAGCCTCTTGCTCAGTGGACTACGTTCTCCCAAACGTACATCAAACGGGGTATTGATGGCTGTGCCAACGAAACCGCCCACAGATCCAGAGATAAAATTGTTGAGAAGTTGGCCTTGTGGAGTCTGCATTGCAGTTACATGGTTAGAGCTCTGGCTTCGACATCATGGACTCACCTCCGCTTTTGGCATCAGATTGCGTACTTGGTGGATGCATCCAAAGTATCCTCCGTTCCACCAAAAGTGTCTGCCAAGAAAAATATCAACGATTGTACATCGCGTCGGCAGATTTTCCACCTCCAGAATGTTGCCTCCATTCCAGCATAAAGCCCGAGCATTCCTTCTTTTCTGACGATCTGCTTGACAACGTCCATCGGGCCGGCAAAAGTGCTTGTTTTATCTTGCAATCTGCGATGACCCGTCAGTATAGGTGGAGAAGAAGTTGTGCAGAACAGCAGTTTACTTGATCTTAACAAGTTCGAAAGGCACGACAACGAAAGACTCAGTAGCGCCAGCGCTGCAGCCAGTAAAAATAGAGAGTTGCTGCGTCATTTTACTTTCACCAGACAACCGTAAATATGTCTTTCCCCAGAAATCATTGGCAGCACTAAGCAATCATTTGGTGACGTCAAGGAAGGCGTGTTAAGTCGGAAAAATAATTACTTACAACTTGACCGCACGCTTCGGTGCTTCGAGAAGCAAAGGCGGAACCAAGCCTACCGCAATCATTCGGATTCTAGACTTTGATCAAGGGTATAGCGTCATTATATCGTACCTCTATACAACCTGCCAACTCTGAACTTGTCCTTTTAGCCCTGGCCAAGGTAGCTCTGTTTAAAGCTTACCCTTCCTCGCGGATGATGGAGCTGAGAGACCCGAGCATACCATGCTTGGCTTTGCCGGTCTCTAGTTGCATCCGCGTCTTGACCTGGAATCCGCGTTGAAAAATTTAACATACCAGCCGGAAAGAGTTAGAACGTACAACATCTGGTGAGGGCGCACAAAGAGTATTAGGTAGAAAACAAGATTCGGATGGCACTCACCGAGCGGATAAAAAGTGAGGATTTCGGACACACCAGCAATGGCGCCAGCGACGAAGTTGGCGATGAAAGGCAAGGCTACAAAATTAATTATAGCAAGACGTTCCCAGTTGTATTGTCGGTGAACTAATCTCACGTTTGGGCTGCTCGGTAGGCATTTGTAAACTGTACCTTTGGAAGGACGGAAGCTTTGATCGTTGGATGATTGATTGAATGTGCGACGGGAGCTAGGTCGGTTTGTCGTGTGACATTGCACGTGACATCTTGTCACTGGTGAGGTGATCGAGCAAGTACTGGCCTTGGCATGGTCTACATCGCATCCTGGCAGGAATACCAAGAAGCTGCAGAAAATCTCTATGTGAAGTCTCCGGGAAAAGTAATTTCCATCTCAGTGGCGCTTGCTCGACCTTATCGCATCACACAGACACGGTATTGTGTAAAATGGAAATCGTCGGAGGGCAAACTCGTCCTCAAGATCACCGATGATACAACGGTAGGCAGCCTGGTCATGCGATCATTCGGACAGAAGGATTTCATTTCACTTTTCACATCCAGTGCATCAAGTTCAAAACCTATTCATCAATATTTCTCAATCGATTCGAGACCCTCAATCTCTCCTTGATGCAGAAAATGCAGAACAGGCGTCCAGATCCGCCTCCTTCCACTGCGCCGCCGCACTCGTTGGCCGGAGATTCGGGACATCCACGGGCAGCATCTCCGGTGCCTGGTACGCAGTCCGGCATGGTCGCAGGGGGAGTGAAGAAGAAAAAGCCGAAGAAAAAGAAGTAGTCGAGATCACTTCGCTTCCACTGACCCATCGACATGCCTTGTGAGTCCGCCCACTCTGGCGAGGCCGGTGACTGATACACGTAAACAGAGAGCCATGTTTCAAATCCATTGTTACCTGCACTGTTTACGGTCGGTGATTCATATGGGTGATGGTGCATCGTGCAGATCGCATAATACGTTGTGGGCAAGTTTATTGTTGTCCTTGGATGTCAAGGGCTGTGCAGGATCCATCTTGTACCCCAGTAATTGACATGTCAATGATCAGAAAATTTTGATAGGCAAGGTAGTACTATCAGGTGGTGTCCGGGGTCGCCGTTTGCCATGACACCTAGTTGAGGTCCGAAGGGAGAAGGAACTGTATCCGACGATCCCGTTCACGTCTCACCACGCAATACTGATCCAAAAGCTCACCTGAGGCGAATCGATCCGACCTTGAGCTCCAGTCTTCTAGAATAATAATATTTTTGTGTACGTGCGACGTCTCCCTCGCCAATTCCCACCACCCATTCAATAATGTCATGCAGACTTTCTTGGCACAATAATTCTCCCTATCCCGACAGCACCACGCTAGTCACATCCTTCGGCGGTATTCAGACTCGTCGTGCAGCTCAATAGGTTGTTCTTGGCGAAGGGCCCATCTGTGAGTGACAACTCCAGATCGGGTCACTCTTGTTCTTCAAGTTGCATCAAAGGACATGATCCTGCGCCGATTCACTACCTCCGTCGACGGTACTATTCCGATTTCCGCGCTGCTCTACGATGATGAAGACCTTCTTTCATCTCAAGACGGTGTCGGAATCTACGATGGGTACGTCCTGTTTCTTCACCCCGTGGTTTCTACGGACACATGCGATTGATCGTGCAATTCATTTATTTCGTCAACCACACTAAATTTTCAGCCTTCAGAAATCCATCAATCATCAGTCTGGTGCAGTACATGTGTCCTCGCATCGCCTGTTCTTCGTAAACTCGCAGGAACCAATTTCACACTCGTTCAGTCTGGATCTCGTACGAATTATACAGACTGATTACTACGCGGGATTATTCATGTCCTCACCGAAAGTCACGCTGTATCTTGATCCCACGTTTGTCTCCCCGTCTGGTAGTCAGGACGGCGCCAGTGACAGCTTGGAGAGCTGGGTTTGCGAGGTTTGTAACCACCGCAACCCTCCGGGACTCAGTCCATCCGCAGCGCGAATATGTGCGCTCTGTGGCGTACCCAGAGGCGCGCTGTCGAATTCTCCCCTGCATAGCGCAGTCACCTTGTCACAACCTGGATCGAATGTATCTTTCCCCGTCGCCTTGTCAACGCTGTCTAAATCATCTACCCCACCACCACCGACTAGCGAGCGTCCACCGATTGCATGTACCGCATGTACATTTCTGAACCACCCCTCCCTTCGGAACTGTGAGATCTGCTCTACACCTTTGCCCCTCACTCCAGGAAATCCCGGAATCAACAGCAAGTCCGCGCCGTCGTCTCGACCCGTATCTCCACTTGTTGATGACAATTCCTCGGATCCTCTCATCAAACTGAGTTTCCGCAAAGGTGGTGACAAGTCGTTCTATACGCTTCTTAGACGTGCTCTCAAGACCAGGGCATGGGAGGTCAGTCTGATGAGGTGGTTCAGGAGATCCGCAACTAAAATCCCGTCCAGGGTAGGCAGATCGGTAAAGGGCCAAGAAGCGGTACTTCGAGTGTCGGGGCCGTCTCTCCTGAAGAAGGCTTGACCCGTGAACCTCTGCGACGATTAGGGATCGGTAAATTAAATTCCATCTTAGCTGCAGGGGGTGTGTTGAAGGAAGTCGTTAGATGGCATCCTACGCAGCGTCGAGACATCAGCGCAGAACACTGAAACAGAATTATCCGATGCCTTTAAAGATCTTGAGGCTTTGATGGTAAAAGCTCAGGACCTTGTCCATCTTGCTGCCGAGTTAAACGAGAGACTTGTCGCGCCCAGCCCGGGATTTACAATGACTAACACAGCCTCTCCGTCTGCGTTGCCTTTCGACGCATCGAGTTCAACAACCTTGTCGTCGTCGTCGTTATTCGCAACGACGTCGCTTGTGCCGTCCTCCGAACCAGAGGAAGCGAAATTCATACGGTCATCTTTAGCTCAGCTCGGCTTACAGTTACCCAATGCACCGGTAACAGCGGACATGATACAGGACGAGAGGACGTGGATGGAGGAATTGGCACGTGAACTTGGGAGAGTTCTTCAGGGCTCATGGGATGAAGGACCTGAGAAGACAGGAGGTATCATGAAAGAGCGAGGAATAATCGGCCTGGACGAGGTTTGGGGTGGCTGGAACCGTGCCAGAGGCGTTGGTGAGTTTGACATGTGAATATGAAATAATGTTGAAGGTGATCGTGTTATACGACTGCTAGCGCTTATTCCGCCCTCGACGTTCTTACAGGCAGTGCAACATCTGCCCTTACATACAGAACCACCCGTCCGGTGCAGAGTATTCAAATCAGGGCTGCGGGTGCTCCACACGCCTGCATACACCCATGCAGCATTTGCGGCACGACTTTCGAGCTACTTGGCTATCTCTGGAGGACAAACAACGAACGAAATAGCTCGAGAGGAGAATATTACAATTTCGCTGTCCACTGAAATGATTTTGGCGGTGGAAGCTGATGGAGTGATATGCAGAGATGACGAACTATCGGCAATCAGAGGGGGCGGGAGTGGCAGTGGATCGGAGCTTAGGTGGACCCTTAACAGATTTGCACATTATCACTGGGATGGCGTTGTAGAGTAGAGAAATTACTAAATTACTTAAAATACCCGTACCATGAATTCGGGGCTGTGTGCGTGGCACCATTTAGCTTGACACGTTTTCGACGTCGACAGGGCGGCGGCCGATTCACCCCTGCGGTCCAGAGGCTTGATCAGTGGCGATCTTGCCACGGTAGTATTCCAAAAGCAGACTTGCTAGCAGTACTACTGTCAGATGTGATGGCGGCTGTAGCAAGAACAACAACCACTTGATTAGACTCTAGGTGGCACCACGGAGCCACGGCCGTCGTGGGCTCCCATGACGATGGAGAATTACACTAGGCGACACGCGGACCCAGGGGGAATACGTTTCCGCGCGGATTGCGGGCTCAGTGGCACCGGAGGTCCGACTGACAGGCGTGTGGTAGAGCAGGTAGGGCCGTTCCTCAATCGAAGAGATGACAGGGTTTTGACGGTCGGTAAAACCAAGTACCCATTCCGAACCAAGTTGGTAACCCTGGATTGGTGTGGTTGCTAGTACTGGCCACGTGCGCCCATCTGCCTCCCCCGTCCACGTTATCTGAGGTAAGTAAGGGGGACACACCTTGGCGGGCCGAGCCGTGCCGACTAGCACGGGAATGCGACTGTCGCACAAATCGGTCCATCGTCAGCGCTTCATCTATGCGTGCCACGAGGTCTCACTGCGGCAGGTCCCTGGAAATGCAGCTCCCCATCCACGAGCAGATTGCTGCTCGATAGATCGCGTAATTCCTCTTCCAGGTGGTATCTGGGTCGACTTGTCTGATAGCAATCGCTTCGCTTCATTTCTTGGCCCGTCAACCAAATCCTTGGCCAGCGTGGCACACCCCGCCTCGCCACCCAACCTATTTGTCTGAATCGACTCTTTCGGACCATAATCGCGTGTGTACCATGGGTCTTTTTGACATACATTCCTCAATTCAGGTTTACCTTCGCGGGAAAAATTTGAATACTTGCATCATCGGCACCGGAGAAAGCCATGAGCGCCGACACCTCACAAGCATGGCAGGCATGGCAATATGTATGTGATTATTGACTCCGTGCACAGCACGGCTATCAACAAGCGCAGGTCAAGATCTCTCTTTCTCATCTTCCCGCATTTGCTTGTCCTTCTTTGGTGAGCCAGGAATGGGTTATCGCGGAGTGGAATCCAAAATAACGAACCTTTATAGGCGGACCACTATCAACGCAGGTCAACTTGTACCAAAGTCTCCCCGAAGCACCACTCTTCCAGGAGTCTCCGCCCCCAGTCCCTTTTTCGCTCGTTCGCCATGGGCCTCGCTACCAAGGAACTTCCAAGATCACTCACCGCCAAGGAGCAGGACAACATTGCTCACCTGGACAGGCTCAAATACTTCCTCGCCACCGCCCCATCCCGATGGTCCTCGGCGGGCTCGTCACGCTCCACAGAGGTCTCATTGGAGGACCCTGGATCCGTCTCTCATTCTTCTTCGCACCCTTCCATGAACCGTTTTCTCCTCCCATCGTCAGAGTATGTCTCATGCGTCTTGTGGTCGGGCATCTTTCACATCACCGGCACCGACATCGTGCGCGCTTTGGTCTTCCGATTCGAGGCCTTTGGGCGACCTGTCAGGAATATGAAAAAATTCGAAGAGGGCGTCTTCAGCGACCTTCGCAACCTCAAGCCTGGTGTAGATGCCACACTGGAAGAGCCCAAGGTACGCGTTACTCGCTACAGGGTCTTGGGGATTCAGTGACTCATGTTTGTTCAGTCGCCGTTCTTGGATCTTCTGTTCAAGTACCAATGTATCCGTACGCAAAAAAAGCAAAAGGTGTTCTACTGGTGAGTGGAATGACTCACGCCCTCCCGATCTAATGCCATATCATGGACACAGGTATTCTGTCCCTCATGATCGCCTCTTCCTTGATGCTCTCGAGCGCGACCTCAAGCGAGAGAAGATGGGCCTCGAGCCTACGACCGTCGTCGTGGGCGAACCAGCGTTGTCATTCACGTACGAACCTCAGCGCAGCCTTTACGAACAATTCGGGAAAATGTTGGGTGGCCGAGACGCAGAGAGCGATTCTAGCTCCCATTTGGAGCACGACGTAGCAGTCTCACCACATCTCGACAACGGAAACGGCCACCTGTCCACGGCCATCCCTGCCAGCAGCCAGCATAACATGATCCGTATCGAGGGTACAGGTTCCAGTCAACTCGCATCGGGGGTCCAGCGATCCCACCTGCCGTTCATGCCATTCACGCTGTTCGAAGGTTCACCAACATACAAGCAACGCCGTAAGAAGCCGGCGAACAAATTTCATCCGGGTAGCCTCTCGGGCATCAACCGCAGCAGCCCAGATGGAAGCCACCACTCTCGCAATGAGTCCATGCATGTCGGAAGTGGTTACGGAGCCAGTGACCGGTCGTCCTCGGCTGCTGACATGTTCATTGCGCAAGCCAGAGGCGACGTAAAACCTATCCCAGGCACGCCACCAACAGACATACACCCTCCTCAACTTGCCCCTGCCTTATCCAATGTGTCCGTTGACGGTGGCGTATACCCGCCATATGAACATCCTGCCGACGACTCTGTACAGCGACTCTCGCATTCTTACCTTTGTTCTGATCCCGAAAATACGGCTCTCCCGTCCTACTCGCATGGCACGAATGCATCGACTGGCAGCACAATTACGTCCAAGGCGTTCGTCTGCCCCCTCTTCTGCTGTGGCCGGCTATTCAAGCGCATGGAACATTTGAAGCGACATGTGCGCACCCACACAATGGAGCGTCCCTATCAATGTGATCGATGCATGAAGCGGTTTTCGAGGTCCGACAATCTCAATCAACACCTTCGTATCCATTTCCGCACTGACGGGGATGACACAAGCTCCGGGGACTTCGGCGCTTCTGATCTCGACAGTGATAGTCAGGGATTGGACGAAGGCGACTTCGCGTTCTCCAATGGGATGCCAAATATGGAGGTATGCGAAGTGGAGGTTGCAGGTCACCTGCAGGAGATTCAAGGAGACGAAGAAGGTCTGGTCGCTGCTGCGCCTGGTGCCTTGCCTTCGAACTGGAGCGCCGCTGCTTCGAATCCCGCTCTGAACCCATATTATTCTCATAGCGTTTCTTCATCTGTCAACCTGCCTAGTCCAGATGGCGATCTACCTCATCTTGGTTTTCTGCCCCCCGTTGACTCGTCAAACATGACCTGGGCCAACCTCTCTCATACTCCTGACTCGGTGTCCTCACAGTCCAGAGAGTCCATGGTGCCTTCTCTTTCCGCGCCACCCTGTCGACCGGAGTTTGACCAGGCATCTCTCCATCGGTCAGTGATGGCCCGCGAATTGGCTGGTCCCGTGAGGCGTCATAGGAGTATGACGCCTTCCATACTGAGAGGCTTTGACCGAGGTCAGTCCCCACCTAGCCGTGGGTACCACCCATATCTACCTGCCACCCAGTCCCGTGCGAGTTCGAGTGGTACCTCAAGCCCTTCGAGTCTCGCGTGTTCACCGGACATCCCCTCCTTGTCGCCCGTTTCCATTGGCGAGAATTCGGTTAGCACGCAGGCTCATTGTATCCCCGGCGGTTCTCAGATGTCCGTCGGTTACGATGGGGCTCCTTCTGGTAGGATGTCGTACTACGACAGTCCGCTGGAGACCAATCATTCGTACGGAGCCAGTTACTTTGACTCGAATCCTTTGTTCACTAACGCATAGACAATAATCTCATATGTGTTTCAATAATATACATGCTACTATAATGGTTCGGGACATGCACTTGACCACTCTGTATCGTTGCGATATATTTATCTAACTGTCTTCTCTAGTATACCCCTGTCGTTTCCCCCCTGTCATTTTCCCTACACCTTGTATTGCGGTCTGAATGTCCTTTTATATGATTACATAGAAATAAAATTCATGCTGAACGATGTAACCCAACCACGTTAAACGAGAACCAATCCCCATCGTTCCCCACAACGTACGTACTTCCACTTGGCAATCCACCCTTAGGCATTGCATTTTGCTAGGCGTTCTCTTTCGTAATGGCGATGGGCCCAACCCTTGAATTGATTGCACCCGTGCTGTATTTTTCTTTTCGAATATTTTTCTCCTAGCCGTTGCCTCAATGGGTGATAGGCTGAGCGATTTCGAATCAACCCTGGCATCAAATTTGCACTACGGTGTGTTCCCATGACGGTCTATCACTAATTATAATACCGGCAGAACATTGTGTGTGCATGGATGAGGACGATCACGATCGAGAGATCGTCTGCTGTTTTACGTCTTTAAACCCATATAGGAAGGCAAATTGTTAAAAGAGGATTGAACCGACACAAAGATGGACTTTGAATTGGAGCTATCCATCGAGTGGGTCATGACGACAAGAACTCTCTGAGCAAGACGATCGTTGACGACGACTCGAGCCTGCGCCTCCCCCCCGACGAAGTATGGGCGGGGGAGATGCCCAGATAATTCACGCTCATCCATCAATGTGCCTAACGTCCACGATCCCACGCTGATTAGATACATGGTCGAGTTTCCGAGGGTATCGGAGAGTAATGGTGATTGTGCACTCCGCCGATAGCCGAATTCCATCATGGAATTGCGGAGGTGGTCTTTCGTAATTGGGCAGCCGCTCTCTCATTGGCGCATGAGCAATTTAAGCGATCCTAAATGGCTGCTTACAACATGCCGTGCCGTCTTGATGGCGTAGCCCGGATCTGGAGGACGAACGCAGCGCCACATCTATGTATATTCCTCGGATAAAATATGCGGTTGGATGGTTTAGGCTCGATAGGACCCTGCCTGGGTTTTGCCATGTCAATGCACAGTCTAAGAGGTTAGTGGTTCCGACGGCAGCATTTGTCTAGGAAGGCGGCCGTGCACGATGATCTGTTATTCCGACCTCGGAGTATAGACACGGGAATCCGGATCTGCTGCGCATCCTCCCGAATATCACTGCCGGGCTATCCCGACGACATCGCCCATCCCATCAGGTATACCAGGGCCAGTAGACTCGCGGAGAGGGGCAGGACGCCCCTAACGACTCGTCATCACGAACCTTGGTCTCCATGCCTGAACAGGGCTTTCCGGTGGGTAAGTGACCCTGGGGGCGTTTCCTTTTTTGTGGACTGAACTACAAGACCTGCTTGTTTAGGATACCGATCATCGGACTGGAGGACACATTGCTTTGTCCAACAACCTAGGCTTTGAAACTTTAGGCCATGCGGTTGTCGCGTGCACAGAGTTGTGCAGTGAGAATGAAATATCAGATGGACCTACTTACTTTATGGAGAACGAAGGGGATACACCTTTATTACGTAACTGTGATGAAGAGCGGGGACAAACAAACAACAACTATCATGTTCTCCGCATTCTCGAGGCGTCTGGTGCGTCCTTTTTTTTTTCCACACAGCTATTTCATTCGATTGATAGGAAAATATAGCCCCAAATATCCATTTTGTTCGTGATCACCGTTCGTCGCCGAAAAGTGTGCTGATGGGACGGAATTGGACGTGCACAGTCACCACCCATCCTCGCCTCCCTCTGTCCAGGCGCTCGGCATGCTGCGAGCGTCGCTCTCCGCACCGTATCCGCCTACCAAGCCTGATGCATCCCCGCTCGATTTCAACCTCGAGGTGATTGAGTCAAAGCCACCGACGGCGGACCAACTGCGCACGATACTTTCGTACGCGACTCCTAAAGACGTCTTGACAGCGGCATCATCGTATGCAACGTTTTTGTCGTCACACCCTTCGGCGCCAGGGGTGGAAGAGCAACCACAGACTGCGACGGGCGTCGCGGAGCTGGGTACGCGGAATCCGAATGCGCTCAAGTGGCCGGTCGTGGTCGACTGGGATGGTGGGCGAGCGAGCGTCGGTGATGTGGAAGGTGTCGCCAAGATGCTGGAGGCGCTCAGGCAACGTAGAGATGGTGAGGTTAAAAACGGGGATGTCGTTCAACCCAAGGGTTGGTTTTGGTAAGCGCAAGCATGTACGAAAGAGTAAGCGACTCGCAGCAAATGATCACGGGTAAATGTAATAGTCCGTTTCAGCTGCATAATGTAGTACGTACAGGATGCATCAATGGATCGTATGTACAGTGATGAAGGGTGGTGGATAAGGTCGAAAGGTATCATCGTGTTCGACATCTCTTCTTCTTCCCTGGTCTACTTCAAAGCCTCCCTCCCGGAGTTTTGGCCAGATACCGTCGGCGGCGCAGCTCCTTGGGTCATTGTAGGATTCAAGCCCGTGCTTCCAATAGCCTGGGTCCCTGGGGTTGAAGAGGATGATGAATGCGGAACGCTCTTGGTCCCGGTAGTCTTCACATTGTTGTTGCCCTTCTTTAGCGTCCCACCTACTGCCCCACCAACCACTGCTCCGATGACAATGACAGCAATGAGAAGGGTGACGATGATGCCGTTGCGGGTGCGCCAAAAGGACGGCTTGGGTGTCGTGGAGGGGTGTACGGGGGAACCAAACTTTTCTCTGGAAGCAGTCCCTGCAACAACTGCCGTCAATGGGACAATGACGGGCGATGGCTGGGGCGTTTGAGAAGGAGGTGGATTGCGCACGGACGTGCGCCGGGAAGGTTGTTCTGCGAGGAGGTCGACATTGTAGCCTTCCTACGTGATGATGAGCGTCGGTCCGAGAAGGCACGGGGCTGTGCTCAATTTTTTTTGCTCACCTGCAACTGAGCTCGAGTTGCCTTTGGTGCTTCGCCGAGTAATTCTTGGTCGTAAGACGACATTGGCGATGTGGATTGGCTCCGAGTCGACTCTCGCGATGGCGGGCGGTGTCCAGTAGCGAATTGACGCCCGGCGGCTGCACGGCTAGGTTGACCCGCTGAACAGCCTCACCGTACCTGGGTCACACACCACAGAGTCACGAGTGTTTCACTTGAAATAGCAGGTTCTTACACGATTCCACAACGATCCAATAATGTGGGTTGGGCTGGTCGTTCTTACGACGTATGAATCGTATCGTACAGGCCATCGCTAAAAAAAAAAAATAACCAGCACAGAAAAAAACATTTTGGCGCACTCGTGATTCGATCCAAAGGATTCCCACGGTATTATTACTCTTGACTCTTTTCTCCTTTGGTTCTTCGGACACCTCGTGGTCGCCCTCACTGCGCAGACAAGTAATCTGCCTAAACGCTCGTCGTACGCGTTCAACGTGGCTATATGCGTGTTTTGATGGCTAATCTTAATCCAGGGCATTCTATTCCAGGTCAAGTTCATCGCACACGGGGCATGGTCACGCCATGCCTTCATTTCTGAACAAAGTCTTCGGTTATAAGAAGCATGACGACAAGGAGACTGCGCGTCCCGTGCGAGAGCCTTCCGATAGTACTTTGCTCGACGGCAAGTACGAAGCGATCCCTCCAGTCCTTTCTCCAACCGCTTCCACTTTCGCCCAAGCTCAGTCAACCAAGGAACCAGAACGTGATGGGGGTTTCTCCCTCTTCAAGTCCAGGGGCCGCGCATTCCAAAAGGCCCAGAAGCAATACGGGAACGTTCCCCATCTGACCCTCCAACTTCCTGGTCCCAAAGAAAACTCGGATTCCCGAACTCTGAATGTCGTCTTCGAAGCAGATCCTAACTCGCAGATCGTGCTCAGCGATGTTGTCATCGCCGAGAAGCGACTCAATCCTTTGGAAGCCCTCATTCTCATCCGGGCGTGCACACAGGCCATTACCGAACGTGGTACGCTTTAGTATCGTTCCTACCTCTCTTTCGCTCATCTGGTCAAATCAGGCTTGGAGACTCTTGGAATTATGCATCCGCATTGGTTCTCTGCATCTCCCGATGTCCAGCGGAAACTCATTTCCCTCTTTATCCGCTCTTTAACACAAAACCGAATAACCACGCTCTCTCCAACACCCAATTCTTCCACGTCAGCTTTTGAAAAAGAACTTCAGTACACACGTTCACCTCATGACGTCGCTGCCGTCCTCCGTTGGGGTCTCCGTCATCTCTCCCTGGCGAATAGTCATTTCGGTAAGGATGGCCCCGAATGGGAGTGGTACAATACTTTCTTCCAAGCTGAGCGTAGTGCGTCGTACCCTCCCAAAGGGTTCTCCGAACTATTGCTACCTCAGCTGCCTGCATCTCACATCGAGCTGCTGACTGCGACACTTAATCTGATATCATCGCTCGCATCCCACGCAGAAGCCAATAGCATTTCTGGTAGCAAGCTGTCCAAGTTTTTGGGTATCTGGCTTCTTGTGTCCACCCGATCGCAACAGTTTGATGACTGGAACCGGTTTTATGCTCGATGGGAGCGCAGCGGTCGCATCCTGGAACATTTATTCCTTGCTCGATTGAGGTATGTCTGGACAAAAACGTAAATCTCATGTTGACTGATCGTATCCCAGGGAGGAGTCATTCGGACAGCGTTTACCTACACGTCTGCAGGAGCTGGTCAAACACTACCCCTACAACAAAGGGTCTCCAGCTACGGACAATGATCTTCTCCCACGGCCCCGGTTTTCTACCTGTCAATACGATGCTCTTTTCGTTCGCATCGAAACTCTGCTGGCAGGTACAGAGCAGCCCAAACAACATCCAATCCAGCTTCTACTCGAAGCCTTCCAACTTCCTATCGACAATCCTTCCGGTGATGAGCATATCACATTATGGAGTACCTTGAAGACCACAGCTTTTGAAGAAACAACTTCTTCCGATCCAGAAGGACCCCAGTTTGCTCGGATTTTTGTCGACGAGACCATTCATCTGTTGTCCTCGATTCCTGCCGATAACAATCTTCCCACATCACCCACACTCTTCACCACGCCTATTAGCCAAGTTGTGTCTCGCAAACGTTCCTCTTCCCTCACCAGGGTTATTGAACGAACTTATAAATCAAGTCCAAACGATGGGTCTACACCCGTGTCGCCAACTTCACCATCTTCGATCGTGATCACAGATTGGGCGCAGTTTGCCATGAGTGGTTTCGGTGAGACCCCAGCGACACCAACCCTACCTGCTATCTTGAGCAAGGACGACGACGTCGAGGTAACCCAACCTCGGATTTCACGCAAGTCTAGTCGTCGCCGTGGAAAGTCGCGCAGGCGAGGTTCTGATGACCACGAGCCGTTGGACACTGCATCCTCATCCCATGCTGATCCCGGGCCATCCATTATTGAAACGAAACTTGCTTCTGTACACGTGGTGCAAATCGACGAAGCCTTCATTGACTTCTGGAGCGACGCTGTCGTCGACCCTATCTCTGCTAGCTGGCCTCCGTTCGTTATATGTGGTTTAAAGGAAGTCTCAAGTGGCAAACAATCCATCCGCTGGCTTATTATTGAGCAAGCATATACTCGCCAGGAATCTTCCCGCGTTCCATCCCCAAATGGACGAAGAGGACGTTCTCCCCGTCCCTCTTTCAAATCTGACATCTCCGGGTTCCGCATCAACTCGGTGTTTACATCCGCTCGGAAACGTTTCAGCCTTTTCAGCAAGTCGGTTACTGACTTGGACCCCAAGAAGTTAGGTGGTAAATCTCCAGCGGCGGGAGAACTCGGAGAAATCCTTGTTGAGGAAGAGCCTACATCTTCATCTACGCCTCCCGCCTTGGCGGGTCTCCATGTCGATGGGAATGCAGATGCCAAACTCACTGTCGTCAGTGGCGCAGCAGCGGACGCCCACGATCAGCCGAAATCGGCCGCGCCTGTTGTTCCAACTTCACCCGTACCCAAGGTAGGCAGCTGTCATCTAGGAATGTAGAGTTGAAATATTGACTTCCTGAAGGAGGAATCTGACTCCGTCCAGGAAGTGGTGAAGGGACCCTCAATTGAGCCTACCCCACCATCTGGGGTTGTACAGAATGGTTGTTCTGCACACCCGTCTGTCAGATCCTCAGAGGAGATCATTTCTGCCGAGCGAGATTATTTTCCTGTCGACGCGAATCTGGCTGTTGATAGTTCAGCCAACCAAATTACCGACATCTATCCGTTGGCGGCGGACACCTCTGGCTCGCGGTCTATACAAGGTGCCAGCCCTTCAGTTCTCGCCTCAGGGCCCGTATCCATCGCGGAAAACTCTGTCGCTGAAGAAGTGCAGAACCAGGAAGAACGGGTTCTACAAGTCGTCGCTGTCACAGCTGAAGTCCAATCTGTTGAGCTTGTCGCGCAGCGAGAGGATCGCGATGAGCATCTCCAGGCTCCATCTACAAATGAACCGACCGACATGTTCCGAGTCGACGTTGCAGGCAACGGTTCGCGGGAAGACGCGAAAGCCGTTGCCACGCCCCAAACCCCAACAGTCGCGGTGGTGGCCGGAACACCCG
>JBBPTB010000527.1:0-18795 GCA_038093875.1 Boletus tylopilopsis | reverse complement strand
TTCGTCTTCACATCCTTTCTGCTCACGCTTCGTCCCATAGATGCTCAACCGCGGGTCCCAAAGTTCCACTTCCTTTTCGATCGACTCCGCTGCGCAGGCGTTACAGCGCGCCGAGTTGGACGATTTACATCGCCCTCTCGTTCACCAACCCAACTCATTCCCTCCCCCATCTTTCTCCAGAGGCCGTGGCGCAGCTCTGCCTCCCACCAAGCGCAACAAGCCCAGTTTCAAGTTGTCCGATATAAATCCGGACGCCGCAATCGGCGCTGCAAACGCTGGTCTTGGAGCAGGCAGACCCTCAGTAGCCGATGCTGGTCGTCGTGCCTCTTCCAAGTTTGATACCCCTTTTTCAAATTTCAACAAAATCGTGTATGTCCCCTCTTTCTGCGCTTCTATTACCCTCATTCTGGTCCTTTCGTTCAGCGATCCCTCTGGTCGCCTCAATTTTGCTGGAAAGGCCGTCATCCACGCCTCCGGCGTCGATTTCTCAAATGGCGCTTCATTTGCGATCAACATGGAGCAGCTCGTTCTTGAACACGAACTCGGCCGCGGGAACTACGGAACCGTTAAAAAGGTTCTTCATAAACCAACCAAAGTCGCAATGGCCATGAAGGTCCGTATTCGCGCCCTTATCCTATACGTCATTCATTCACATCGCACCACTTCCTGTGTCCACTTACCTCAGGAGATTCGCTTGGAGCTCGACTCCACAAGGCTCAACGGCATCCTTATGGAACTCGACATCCTTCATCGCGCCGTAAGCCCGTTCATCGTCGAGTTTTATGGTGCATTCTTTGTCGAATCTTGTGTTTACTATTGCATGGAGTACATGGATGGCGGCTCCCTTGCCTCCTTATGCTGCTTCCCAAACGGGAACGTCTCCCTCCCTCCCAGTATCTCCTCCAGTCCAGGTTCTGCCTGGACTTCCAGCCCCGCTCCTCTCGCAGAGGAGCACTTGGGGCGCATCGCCTCTTCCATGACTAAAGGGCTTGCTTTTCTCAAAGACAACCTGGGCGTCATGCACCGCGACGTAAAACCAACTAACATTCTCGTCAACCGCAAAGGTGAAATTAAGCTGTGCGATTTCGGCGTCAGTGGGCAACTCGAGAAAAGCATAGCCCGTACAAACGTGGGGTGTCAGAGTTACATGGCTGTGAGTTACGCCTCCTACGGGCCTTTTCTCTCTCGCGTTGCCCTGTTATCTAATACCACCTTGGGGCGCAATTCACAGCCCGAACGGATAAAAGGATCTTCCCCCTCATCGACAAACGTTGACGATGCCTTTACCTCATATACCGTCTCTGCTGATGTTTGGTCGCTCGGTCTTTCGATCGTGGAAATTGCTAGGGGAAAGCGAGTGTTCGTTTTCTTCCACCGTATTCCCATGTCTGACACACTTTATTACCGTCCTAGGTACCCGTATCCCCCTGAAACGTATGAAAACGTGTTTGCACAGCTTAGTGCTATTGTTGACGGTGAAGCACCCGGACTGCCGGACGACGAGACATCCGATGAGGTTACAGATGGTTTGCTGACCCCAGACGTTCGCGAAAATGGTGATGGAGGGCCTCTGCGGAGGAGATGGACCCCCGAAGCACGTGACTGGGTCCGACAGTGTCTGATCAAAAACGCGGATGAACGAGCCACATACCCTGACCTGCTTGCGAGTATTGTCTCCGTCCTGTTATTCAACGATGTATGCTCATCACATTTCAGGCCCACCCATGGATGAGTATGGATGCGGAACGTAAAGTCGACATGGCGGGCTGGGCGGAACGCGCAATCGAGTGGCGAGATCGGGGGAGACGCGGGTTTGCAATCTACGAGTGAGCTGCTGCAGTGTCTCACAGCCGCTTTCAACTTGTGACACCCTCTCGAGGCGGGGTACTCCATCTCCACGCCCCTCCCCTCGCGACCGGTGAATCGGGACAGGTTCTGTCAACAAGTGACACCACTGTCAACCAAGACACCACTCCACCCTTGTCTCATACATTCACTGGTTTTGTCTCCTCGCGAACCCTGCAATGCACAAGTTCTCACTCCATCCATCCTCGACGCATCCATCTGGCCGCCTAGTCCTCTCCCCACAGGTGGCACTTGTCCGCTCTACTTTGGCATCACTATGCACACTACCCACGCCGGCCGTTTAATACCCCTCCCATACATACATGCACTCCTGAATCTACTTACCATCACTTTTCTTTCTTTCTTTCTTTTTCGTGTCAATGGTCGTCACTCATTGTTTGGTCGTTCACCTGGTCACTTTCGCTGTTCATGGTCGTGATAGCTCTCAACTAGTTGATTCGTTCTTGTATGCGGTAGAATACGGTGTACAGAACAGTTTGTCCTGAGGTCGGTTATGGACCTAAGAGCGTGAGTATTGCGGTAGTCCTTCTACTTTCTCGCCAACACCAGCCAGTTTTTCGAATCCCGAAAGTCAAGCTGTCTGCCCTTCACTCTGGTATGTCTCCAAACATCTCCTCTGCGTGCGTGCTCGCCTGAACGAAAATTATTTTTGGACCGTCATTTTCAGTCGCGTTCGGCGTCGTGCTGGTCTTCCGTGCCACCTTCGCGCTTCTCCGTTCCGTCTTCTTCCTCGACAACAAAGTAACAACGCCCCACACGTCTCGCCGTGCCAAGTTTCACGACATGTTGCACGTCAAATGGGATCGCGACGTTCTCCATTTCCCACTCCCGTCGCTCGACACCCCGCTCGGTCAGCTGCGCGCCGACCTGGCAGCATACACGCATCTTCCGATCGGGTCGTTCAAGTTGGTGTACAAGGGTGCGGTGATGAAAGAGGACGCTGCGCCGCGTGCGTCCTGTCGATTTCTCCTTCTCAGAACCGTTTTGCTTACCGCTTCCTCGTTCTACTCATTTTTTCGATCGACGGTTGACGACGCTGGATGCACCAACGCATTGGCTATCGGGGTAATGGCACCGCCGACAGTGTCGACGTACAAACTAAAAGAAAATGCCACGATCGCATTGATCGGTGGACACACGCTCGCACCCGAGACGACCTCCTCCGCCGCACCTTGCGCGACACCCTCACACAAGCCACACGCGCCCTCGTCGACGCCGCCCACCGAGGAGAACACCATTGCGGCGATCCATCGAGAGCTGGAGAGGGTCCGGGCGACGCTCGTACCAGACGTGGATGTGTTCGTACGTGCGCTCGCGCCGCAGGGTGAGAGTAGTACCCTCGGTGGTGTCGGTGTCCCTCATGGACCCTCGCCGACGCCGCTCGATCATACACGGCTGTCAGAGTTGTTGCTGCAATCACTTCTGCGGCTGGACGCGTTGCACGTGTCGGGGTCGGGCGCGGATTGGCCCGAGGCGAGGGTGCAGCGGAAGGCGGCGGTGAGGGAGGTGCAGGGCGTGTTGGATCGGTTGGATGGTGCGTGGGCGGCACGTTGAGTGGGTTGCCGCCGCGTCTGCGTTTTTTTGTTCTCGCGGCGGGCCAGCGGCATAAGTTTATATGTTATACCCCCATCCTTGAAGCTAATGCTTCGCGGCTATCGCCGACTCGGGCTTCGTTTCGGAATCGACAATACAACTAAGTATTCATTGCAAGCGTGTAATGTAACCGGACTGTCGTCCCCGGAACTATATACTTTTTCCCAACGATTCCTGTGTTAAAGTGCGTATACGGCGCATATAGAGAATGAACTGACATGTACCTGACTCTGGGTAGAACGTCCCATGCTGAGCAAGCTAGCATCTAGCCCAAGGACTTACCCGCAGAATTCTCCAGCCTCAGCATATCTACCTGGACATGTACATCCGACCAGCGGCGCCTGTATTGCTCTTGCATCTCCAACGGAGCATCCCACGCAATGTCGATGTAACCCGTGCTACCGCACCAGTACAACAGCGTTAATTTCGCGTGCGGGGCAATCCCATCGATGAACGCGACCATGGCTGGAACGGACGCTTGTTCAAGGACAGAGTCGACGACATTGAGGCAAAACGTGTCGCGCGACTTGAAGGGGAGCGTCGAGGGAGATCGATCCGGGGGTACCTGGACGTAACCGCGCGTGTTGATGGCGAGACAGAGTTGGCCCAGGGATGGACATGCCTGGAGAATCCGGAAGACGGCGTCCGGCGTGATCCCCTTGACGACCTTGACGCCCCAGCGCCGGCGGGAGTTTATGGTCAGGTTTTCTAGATGGAGCCATCCCAAGGCTAGCCCTACCAGTTCGTCGTCCGCGAGATTTATGTACCGGTTGACGTCGAGCTCTAAGAGACGGAGGTTGGTGAATGCCATGACGTGGCGCAAGTCGTCGATCATGGGGCCTCGAGTCGACATGAAGACTGAGGTAGCGTCATCATATTGAACGAATCGCAACCGCATGATGGATTGATTGGTACTGGCCGTCTCGAGAGCCGAGAGGAATGACTTGACGCCCCCGGGAGGACAGTCAGCCGCACCAGCGGTGAGATCCGTGATGGCAGGCAGGCGGATGTTGGCCAGTAACTTCGACATGGATACGAGCGGTCGGAATGTAGGCAATTCCATTGCCATGTTGCATAAGCTCGAGAAGAGAAGGGGTTGGTTGAATGGCTCTGGAATGGTGATGGTCGGCCTAAAGCTGAGCTCAGCCAATGTAGGCATGCTAGACAAATGCGCGAGAGCGTCAATGTCCAAAACGGCTTCAGGGACAATGAATGTATCAAGGTTTCGCCACGCAGAGATATGCTCAGCGACAATCCGAGGTTCAGGCTAAGGAGCACCCGCATATCTTGACAGCGCAGAAAATATTTTCACGTTTGGAGAGAGTTCTGAAAACCACTTGAGACACTGTCCCCAAACCGATCCGGCTGGTCGAGGGAAACGAATGACGACGGAAACCAAGGATAAGAAAGGTTGGCGTGGCGGCAACGGTCCAATTTTATCGCTGCCGTTGCCGCATTGTACGTGACGGAGGTTTGGGAAGGTAACATAAGCCGTGGAGGGGGTCAAAGTGGAGGGGGTAGTGAGAGAATCCCAGTCGAATCCGAAGTCAAAGCGCTGTATGATCCGGACGCGATGGGTGTAACTTTGCAGAACGTCCAGCTCAGCTTGCGTGAGCTGCCTCGTAAATGCATTGGCCTGCAGGAGAAAGATTATTATCCAACAAATAACTTTGAAAGTATGACGAATGAAAGAAACAACATACGCCTGTATCGAGTTTCCGGGAGGACACGGCTGGAAGACATCGTGCTAGTGGAGACAAGTCTTTCAGCTGATACCAAAGAACATCTAAGGCTGGTTCTTTGAATGTGCGGCATGTCCTGGCTAGAGCAGCCAAATCTGCAGGAGCACCGTCCCTCCAACGGTCCAGAACAAATATCTTCAATAGGATCTCTGGTACCTCGAGCGCATGATGCATCGCGTGCTGTGGACTCGAGATGTTATGGGGAAAAAGTTCAATGAACTTATGATTGAGCCAATCACCCCCATTCAAGGAGTCTCAGATCGACCGACCCGGAGTGTCTCAGATAGGTTGTAGTCTGAGGCTTACCTTTCTCTAGTCAGTCGGCTGGTGACGACTCGATACCTTGTCGATACCGCTGAAAGTAGTACATAAAACCATCAGTATGTACAGTCAACTCCCTCATAACAGATACCTGTTGGGAAACCCCAAAAGCTATGGGTTATTAGGGAGTATGGGTTATCCGGGAGGTTCTATGGTGAGAAAGGGCAGTTTGGGAAACCAGAAATACCATGGGTTATGAGGGAGTTATGGGTTATGTAGGTATGTGTTATGAGGGAGTCGACTGGAGTATATACCTTCGTCTGCCAGAGGCTGGTCGTACTAGTCCTTGCCAGACAATTCTTACGTAATCGATGCATTAGAGCCGCATGTCACGTGCTCGGCTGCTCGGTGACTCGATCTAACGATCTAACCAATACCCGCAAGTCATTCAGATCGAGTCACAGCCCGTCGCGTATAAAGACCTTCAAGGACTCAGTGCGTCTTTCCACCAGTGTATATATAATCATGCCATTTCCCAAGCACGATAGTACGTCGTGGGCCTCCAACCGTGGTCCCATCTGACAGATCGATTTAGTATCACAACCGTTTAACTTCCCGAAGGAGGAAGAAAAGGTCATCGCGTATTGGCGTGAGATCGACGCGTTCCGCACGAGCTTAAAGCTTTCAGAAGGAAAGCCCGAGTATGTCTTCTTTGACGGTCCGCCATTTGCTACAGGCCTGCCTCATTACGGCCATTTGTTGGCCGGTACTATCAAGGTGCGATCTGATCTCGCGATTCGGCTTTTTACGACGGCGCGCTACTAAATCCTCCTATGTCATATAGGACATCGTGACGCGATATGCCCACGTTACAGGTCACCATGTTCCCCGTAGATTTGGCTGGGACACTCACGGTCTGCCCGTCGAGCACGAGATCGATAAGAAACTTGGTATCACAGGACGAGAAGATGTGCTAAAGATGGGAATCGACAACTACAACGCTGAATGCCGTGCTATCGTGATGCGTTACTCGTCTGAATGGCGTGCGACCGTCGAGCGGATGGGCCGCTGGATCGATTTCGACAATGATTACAAGACGCTGAACACGACGTTCATGGAGAGCATTTGGTGGGCGTTTGCAGAGCTTTGGAAAAAAGGGATGGTGTATCGTGGCACACGAGTAATGCCGTATTCGTCGGGGTGTACGACGCCGCTGTCCAACTTTGAGGCAGGGTTGGATTATCGGGACGTCAATGATCCGGCGGTTACGGTCTCTTTTCAGCTCGTCGATGATCCCACTACGGCACTCCTCGCGTGGACGACGACCCCATGGACATTGCCGTCCAATCTGGCCTTGTGTGTACACCCCGAGTTTACGTACATCAAAATCCACGACGAGGAAAAGGACACCAACTACATTCTTTGCGACAAATTGCTCGGGACGTTGTACAAGGATCCAAAGAAAGCCAAGTTCAAAAAGTTGGCGACATTCAAGGGCGCCGACATGAAAGGATGGCGTTATGTACCACTTTTCGAGTATTTTACCGACCAGGTAAGAGGAACGCAATTAAGATCCGAAAACATAACGTACGTTTCGTTCACAGTACGAAGACCGAGCATTTGTCGTCGTCACTGATACATATGTCACCGACCAAGACGGTACAGGGGTCGTCCAACAAGCTCCGGCTTTTGGTGAGGACGACCATCGCATTGCCAGGGAAAACGGCATCGTTGGTGCAGAGGAGATGCCACCCTGTCCATTAGATGACGCTGGTAAATTCGTCAAACCCGTAACGGATTACGAGGGGATGTATGTCAAGGCAAGTTACAGGTGTCTGATTGTTCAGCCTGAACTGATGTGACGTCATGCAGGCGGCAGATAAGGAGATTATGAAGCACCTGAAAGCCAAGGGACGTCTCGTCATCCAATCCACCATCAATCACTCTTACCCGTATTGCTGGCGGTACATACTTTCGTGACTCTGTCGATCAAAAGAGTCCTGATCCAGATTTCATTGGTAGATCGGGGACGCCTCTCATTTATCGTGCGATACCCTGTTGGTTTGTAAGAGTAGAACCCATTAAAGACCAACTCGTGGCTAACAACAAGGAAACTTTGTGGTGAGATACCTGGATGACCTTGCTGACAACCTCTCCTGACTGAACGAACTAGGGTTCCTCAAACCGTCGGCGAAAATCGCTTCGGCAACTGGCTCGCAAATGCACGTGATTGGAATATTTCGAGAAACCGTTACTGGGGTACTCCATTGCCAATGTGGGCGAGCGAAGACTTTGAAGAGGTCCGTCCGATTTTCACATCGTGTAACGAAACTGACGATACGTTCCAGGTTATCGTCGTCGGTTCGATCGAGGAATTAGAACGGTTGGCTGGTGTTTCTGGGATCACTGATATCCATCGCGAAAAGATAGATCATCTTACTATTCCCTCGCGAAAAGGAAAAGGTGTTTTAAAGAGAGTCGAAGAAGTCTTTGACTGTTGGTTCGAGTCAGGCAGGTAAGCGTACCTCCCATCGAACCCTTGGCCAACGACATGATCTTGCTCTTAGTATGCCATATGCCCAAGTCCACTATCCGTTTGAGAACCGGGAGTTTTTCGAGCATAACTTCCCTGGAGACTTTGTATCTGAAGGTATTGATCAGACGCGAGGATGGTTCTACACGTTACTCGTGCTTTCGACCCATCTGTTCGGTAAAGCGCCATGGAAGAACTTAATCGTCACCGGTCTCGTCCTCGCTGCAGACGGCAAGAAGATGAGCAAAAGTCTTAAAAACTACCCCGATCCGAACCTGATGTTAGACAAATATGGTGCCGACGCCGTCAGGTCTGTACAGATCGAAAGGACAAGTTCAATCCCAGAGGCTAAGCGTCGTTTTTTCTAGGATGTTCTTGGTAAATTCGCCGATCGTCCGTGGTGAGAACCTTCGGTTCCGCGAGGAGGGCCTGCACGAGGTCCTCTCTCGCGTCATGCTCCCTTGGGTGAATGCCTTCCGTTTCTTCCTTGGCCAAGCGAGCCTCTTGCAAAAGACGACTGGAGTCGAGTTCAAGTATAACCCCCATGCACCACGTTCGAACAATGTCATGGATCAGTGGATCTTAGCGCGTTGTCAATCCCTCATTCTGTTGTTCCGTCAGGAGATGGCCGCATACAAGCTTTACAGCATCCTCCCACGCCTCTTGGATCTCGTCGATGAACTGACGAATTGGTACATTCGATTCAACAGGCGAAGACTCAAGGGCGAAGATGGGAAGGAGGACACGATTGCTGCATTGAATACTTTGTTTGAAACGCTTCTCACATTGTGCCGCACCATGGTTCGTTTTCGTCATGTTTGTACTGTTTGGCTGACAACGCATGGTACATACACATAACAGTCTTCCTACACGCCATTTTTGACGGAAAACCTCTACCAGAATCTACGGGACTACGTACCGGAAGACCCGTCTGTCCCAGATCCCCGTTCAGTTCACTTCTTGAGTTTCCCAGAAGTGAAAGAGGAATACTTTGATGCCGAGATCGAGCGACAAGTCCAGCGGATGAAGGCTGTCATCGACCTGACGCGAAACATTCGAGAGAGACATAATCTCTCCCTCAAGGTCAGTTCTCTCCGTAATGTCCCCAGCACCGAATGGTTGACCGAGACCTCAACAGACCCCACTCAAAGAGCTCCTGGTATTCCACCCCGATGCACAGTACACTGCGGACGTGGCATCCCTTCAGCGGTACATACTTTCCGAGCTCAACGTGCGCGACGTCGTCTTCACCTCTGACGAGTCCATGTCTGGCGTGCGTTACCGCGTCGTCGCAGACTGGGGTGTCCTGGGTCGCAAACTGCGCAAGGACCTCGCGCGCGTCAAGAACGCGCTCCCCAGCGTCGCGAGCGACACCGTTAAAGCGTACATCGACAACGGTAAGCTCACGGTCGACGGGATCGAGCTCGTCACGGGTGACTTGACGGTGCAGCGGTATCTTGAGCTGCCGCCTGCCTCCGAGGGCCAGTACGCGACCCATACAGACAATGATGTGGTGGTGCGCCTCGACGTGCAAGTTCACCCAGAACTGATGGGCGAGTGGCTTGCGCGAGAGTTGATCAATCGGGTACAAAAGCTGAGGAAAAAGGCGGGGTTGCAGGCAACAGAAGACGTCCACGTGTATTACAAGTTCGAGGATGGGACAGGAGCGGAACTACTAGACGCCCTCAAGGAGCACGCAGAGATCGTTTTGAAGACGGTGAGAAGCGTTCCTACTGATATTCAGGAACGCAAGGGCGGGATATTGATTATGGAGGAGGAACAAGAGGTGGCTGATGTCAAGTTCGTCTTGACATTGGTAAGGGCTTGACGGAAGAAATTGAAGTATGTATACTATACCTCAAGTCATGGAAGCGTAACTGGAGTAAAGTGGTGAAATGTAGAGGTGCAAGATGTTAGTACAGACGAGTTAGAATGGAATACATGCGAGGTTCCATGGTAATTTATTTCTTCGTTGAACCGAAACCTCCAAAACCCATGACAGCTGCCATTTCATCGACTTCCATGTTGGATTCTTGTGCAAGAGCTATTCGAGCCTGCTCCTTTTTGACCTGTTTTTGAGCCTTCTTTTCTTCCCGACGGGCAGCCTCCTGGGCCTTGACTTCTGCTAATCGTTTGTCAAAGTCAAATGTTTTCGCGGTGGATGCTTCTTTCGTCTTTTCGCGTAGATAGGCTATTCGCTCACGAACCTGCTCTAGCGTTGAACGCTGAATACGAGTTGTTTGGCCCAATCTCCGGAGATCTAGGAAATAATATCAACCATCCACACGACGACACAAAAATGGAATGAACGCACGAGATCTGCCGTTGATGTGATCGAGATACCCAGTGGTATCCTTGTACGTCCGATTACATGTTTCGCAATAGAAGCCAGGTTGACCAGGACCGCGACCGCCTGGATTTTGTACGACCATCGTCTTATTGAGGTTCTTGTCGAGCTCCAGTGATTGTTCGCGACGTTTCATGAGCTCCGTTGGTCTCGGAAGGTCTTCCTTGCGCCCGCGTCTGGGTGCTTTACCTGTGTAGAAGTGGTTGGATCGGGAGGTGGGGTCATGTCATGAGACGCACCTTCCTTCATACGTTCTTCGTTTTCCTGCATGCGCTGTCTTTCCTCGTCGTCCTTTTTTCGTGCACGCTCTGCGTATTCTTGCTTGTCCCATTTCTTTCTAAAGTCTGTGTCGCCCGCCTTTGCGGTGTATGCGCCAGAATTGTCTGCCATGATGGTGGTCTGCGGGATTGATGGATGTACAGCCACATGACCACGGATACGCAAATTGTTGCACGCAGCCGAGCTCGTCATGTACGTCGACGTTCCACTGGCGCCTCTCGCCGTCATATTTCCCCTTCCTTTCCGCGTCTTGTTCCTCATCGCGCTGGGCGTGCTCGGATGGGCGACGAACCTCCATGGATTACAGCTACTAGGTATCGACGGACCTGGGGCGTTGGAACTCCCGGCAAGCGGCAGCCACCTTCCTCTCAGATCCCCCTCGTCCGGAGGTCACATCTCCGCTCGCTCTTTCTATGTCCCTCTTTACCGAATATTTGTCACATACACGAGCTGGTGTTTCGTCGGTTGGCTCGTATACCGAACTACGACCAAGGCAGACACCACTCTCGTAGACATATTCAGATACGTCCCCGCAGTGTGCGTACTCGGGGTGTTGACAATGCTTGTCTGTCCGAACGATATTTTTCATAAACGGGAGCGCGATTGGTTCCTCTTGTACGTGTTCTCACCATATTGGCGACGTGTGATTCTTACTTCTTTTTTCTCCTACTCAGTGCCGCCGCGAGGTGCCTCTTTCCTGCTTCCGATCGCCCCATATATTTCTCGGATGTCGTGTTTGCCGATGTGCTAACATCATTCGCAAAAGTCATTGGTGATGTGTGGCTATCGTTGTGCATGCTGCTTCCGGGAGGTAGTCTGTTACTACTTCCATCACAAGATGGCTGGTATCAGTGGATATTACCGAGCCTCATGAGGTGCGGTCCCAATTTCACATCTAGTCTCTCTGATGCTCAGATTTCGGCAGCTTGCCTTACCTGGTTCGCTTACGCCAGTGTCTCACAGAGTATAATTCTCCGACCAACACTAGTCGCCGTCCACTCTTCAATGCGATCAAATACGCCTCGTCCTTTCCTGTCATCTTCCTCTCTGCTGCTCAGAGAATCGTGGTCTCGGACCTAGTGGAAATTCGTGGGGATTTCGTCACAGAACAAGGATGGCATGGTGAACACCCACTCTTTCGTCTGTGGTATGTTGGTCTCCGCCCTGCTTTGCATCGTTCCACACTTTCATACATTCGATTAGGCTGATGTCATGCATCATCAATTCGCTGTATTCGTTTTGGTGGGACTTGACCAATGATTGGGGCCTTTCCCTCTTGGATCTGAACTCAAACAAGTCACGAGAAAATCTCACGCCGTCGTTCGACGCCGCGGGTCGACGTGGCGTTTCGTACCCATATGGGCTCCGTCCCATACTCCTATATCCTCTTCCAGTGTACCCTATGGCCGTCTTTTTGAACTTCATCCTTCGAATGACATGGTCAATCAAGCTGTCAAGCCATCTCTATCCACAAGCTGACAGGAGCGTCCTCATATTTTGGCTTGAAGTTGCGGAGCTGCTGCGGCGGTGGATCTGGGTCTTTCTTCGTATAGAGTGGGAAATCGTGAAGAGAGGAAAAGACAAGGCGGCCCCTACAGGGAATGGTACACCAGCTAATGGCTTGGAGCTCTTCGATGCACACGGTAAGGGAGAGGCATTCGACGATTGATGGACTCACATGGCATGATATGATACTTGTTGTTGTAGTGAGTTCCTCATTCTCTTCCGAGCTGAGCTACCTGACCTTTCGTCTTTGAAGCATAGACATCATATTTTAGAGCAATGGATCCACATTTATTGTATGCCAAGTTCGCAGGCGGTTCCGGGTCTTTACGATTCCTTCAGCACATGATCGTCTAGACTCTGCAGGGTTTATTCATGTATTACCTTTTGCGAATGGCCCCGAAGATTTCCGAGGTCATCCCCAGGCGATTGATCTTATCTTAGATGTCGGGCAGCTCCACGCGGCCGAATGAGAAAGCTTGTCACTCCGTGAGACAGATACCGTTCGGATAACAGTTGATCACTAATTGATGCACCAAAGCTGGCGGCGCGATTCCACCAGTCATGGAAGCACGGTCTATCAATAATCAGTGATGATTCCGGGATGCTTGTCATGTACTACCCTCGCGGCCGCCTGGGGTGGCGGATTTTACCATGACGGAGAGAGCGAGAGCTCCGATTCCTCCCGCCTTGGCATCACGAGAGATAGTTCTGCTCGAACGGTATCCTTGACTTTGTTCGGACCCCACATCGGAACGATTCCGGTTGGCGCTAGCACGATCACGTGCTCCTCCTTTCCTCTAAGCCGGTCCTCCGTCACTTCCGCATCTTCGCACAAGCCCGGGTGACAGTTGTTGATGATTGTTCACGCCATTGTACATGCAGCCCACGCTTGTTCATATGAAATGATAGAACCTTCCTTTGATAAGCCATAAAAGCTGGGCGAAGCATGGCCTTTGGAGTTCCAACGTGCTCCCCACTTCCAACTCACCTCGACTAAAAATCAACCGTTATAATCATGAAGGTGGGTTGAATACCCCACTATGAAACTAATTTTTCATTGTAGTATAGGTTCTGGCTATCCTCTACAAAGGTGGTAAGGCCGCCAAGGAAGAACCTCGTCTCCTCGGTACGGTCGAGAACGAGGTGAGCGACGACGGGACGCAGTATGTAGACGCCTAGCGGTACTCACCGGACTGTATGTAGCTCGGCATCCGCAAGTACCTCGAGTCGCAGGGACATGAATATATTGCAAGTATAACCCGTCTTCCAGAATTAGTCTTGGATTATTCACGCGACATTTGATCCCAGGTCTCGGACTCCAAGGAAGGCCCTGATAGTGATTTCCAAAAGCACATTGTCGATGTGAGTGTCTATTGGTCCCGTTTTGCATTTCTCCGCGGAATCTCATGGTCTTTGCTTTGTCTAGTCGGAAATATTGATCACCACACCGTTCCACCCTGGGTACCTCACGGCTGACCTCTTCGAGAAGGTATGCGGACCGTCACGGATCCCATCGGCTGAGGACGACGATGTGAACTCGTGTTCTTTTTTTGCGTAGGCCAAGAAGCTGAAACTCTGTATCACGGCCGGTGTGGGCTCTGACCACATTGACCTCAACGCCGCGGTGAAGCGCAACATCCAGGTGTTGGAAGTCACTGGTTCCAACGTCGTCTCGGTTGCTGAACACGTCGTCATGTCCATCCTCCTTCTCGTGAGGAACTTTATTCCTGCTCACGAGGTACGTATCCCACGTCCCTTGTTCGCAGGATCTGCGTTTCTGACAAGGCTCCGTGTAGATGATCGAGCGTGGTGACTGGCAAGTCTCGGATATTGCCCGCAACGCCTTCGATTTGGAGGGCAAGGTCATCGGTACCATCGGTGCTGGCCGTATCGGCTACCGTGTCCTCCAGCGTCTGGTCCCCTTTGACTGCAAAGAACTCCTCTACTACGACTATGCGCCTCTGCCTGAAGGTGAGCTCGCTGGATTGGCCCACCAGCCCTCGCTCATCCGTCCTCCATCGTACCAGCCGCCGCCAAGAGCGTCAACGCCCGGCGTGTGAGCGACCTCAAGGACTTCGTCTCTCAGTGCGATGTCATCACCGTCAACTGCCCCCTCCACGAAGGGACCCTGGGACTGGTCAACGCCGAGCTGCTCAAGCACTTCAAGAAGGGTTCGTGGCTCATCAACACCGCACGCGGGGCCATCTGTGACAAGGACGCCGTCGCGGCCGCCATCAAGTCTGGCCAGCTCAACGGTACGTGTGCACGCACCACCGGCCCATCCCAGTTACTGCTGCTCCTTTTTGCTCATCGTGCGCAATAGGCTACTCGGGCGACGTCTGGAACGTGCAGCCCGCACCGCGCGACCACGTCTGGCGCACGGTCAAGAACCCCCTCGGGGGCGGCAACGGCATGGTTCCGCACTACTCTGGGACGACGCTGGATGCGCAGGAGCGCTACGCGAACGGCACCAAGAGCATCATCGAGAACTACCTCACGGACAAGCCGCAGGACCCTGCCAACATCATCATTGGGATTGGCAAGTACGAGACCAAGGCATACGGCCAGCGTTGAGCGTTGAGCGTGCAGTGGGAATCGTGGTGTCGTTGTAGGATCGGGTACTATGCCACGTATGTTCATGTATTGTATGTACCATGCAGAATCCAAAAAGCCAGCCATCCGGGACTTATGCCAGTGACGCATCGAACTTGTTTGCCATGACCAACCAGGCCAACCTGCAATGTCCCACGTCAAGTGCATCCACATATTAGCAGCGACCCATAGACAGGATACGACACTCAAAACCAACTCATGCTATCCTCTTTGTATAATCTGCAACGAGCTCCTTGACCACTTTTTCCAACTTGGCCGCATGCTTGACATAAATAGACCCCTCCGGATTATACAGCCTGCAATTCTCGAAAATCTGCTGTGCGTCATCCACGAACATCTTGAGATTGGGGTATTGGTTCGTGTTGAGCTTGTGTTCCATAGTACTGATGTCTGTCGAGGGGCGTGGGTGAGTCGTGTTTTGGAGAGCGAGGTCAGACGACGGACCCATGGGTCGTTTGACGACTTCGTAGTAATCGATCACTTCTTCTCCGTTGACGGGCACCAAGAAGGGCCATGCAGTTGGATGGGCCTTCATATCTCCAAGTAACCGATGCATGAAATTGTGCTCGGCGCTCTGCGGCGTCGAACGAGAACTGATAGGAATGATGGTAACTTGATCCCAAGCGCCGCTAGAAACGATCAGCCTCACCATGTCGACATTCCGTGCGTCCATCCACTCTCTCCTAGATGCATCGCAAGATCAACAAACGTTCCAATATTCAATTCGACAAACGACGTACGCAATCCTGGGACTTCTCTGGGGTCCACCGTGACGCCTTCAGGCTCGCCTTGCTGGAACTTGCTCAAACCCGGGTATATGATGTGCGACCTCGACTTTTCCCTAATCTTGGCAATGATAGCTTCCCGCTGCTGTGTAATGATGTTGGCCTTGTCGAGGTAGTCGACTTTGCGCAGCATGGTGCATTGCATGATCGTGCCGCCTTCGTAGTCCTTGATGTATCCAGCCCATACGGATCGGTGTAGCGTAATGTCCTTGGAGAACCCTTGTTTCTTGAAGAAGATGACAGCAAAGTTGTCTGCATAAGTCAGAAAATGCATCACGTTCGGGTACGTCTTGCGTATATGCGCTTTAAAATGGTCCATGAGCATGCCTCCGTAACCCTGGGAACAGGTGAGCTACGAACGCGCAGGCGAAGTGAAGCATACCTTGACTTGGTCGACGGAAGCGGTGGCAAAGAAGACAATCTCTGCGAAGCCACGATGAGGGAAAGGGCGGTAACAGATTCCTCCGACCACCTTGTACCCTCGTTTGATGATTGCGAGCGCCTTTGAATTCGAGTCGTATACCAGACGCGCGATATATTCGCGAGGCATCATTGGCAGTTGCGTGCGGAAGAGCGTTTTCAAACCGGTGAGGATCACCAGTGATCGGGGTGTTCCATCATTCTCGACCGCGGTCACCTGAATGATGCCCTTTCGAAGCTCGATGAAGGCTGCCTTTTCAGCTTTCGAAGGTGGCTGAAAGGTTCATTTACGTCATGGGCCCATGGATCGCGGACGAGACAAACAGTACGCACATGAGTGGTGGAGGATGGACCTGCATCGATGGTGACGCCGGTAGCTAGTCTCGTCAACTGGGATTCGTCCATTTTGTCTTCCATTTTGACCTTTGCGTCTGGAATATGTCGATTGACGCCGTTCACGTCGGGCTGCTTGTGTGCGGTCTGCGACTTGGATTTCATGCTCGAGGTCTTTTTCCCGGTTCTTTGATGTGATTTTCGTGCGGGTGTGTCTGGCAGCTGCGGTTGCTGCGCCTGTGCTGCGAGGGGTTTGTCCTCTTCGTCCTCCTCTTCATCATCGCTAAGCGATGACAAGGATAACCGGCGTCGCTTTGTTGGTGGTTCGTCACCGTCGCTCAACATGGAGGATCCAGGGGAGCGAACTCTCTCCGGCGGGGATGAATGTGCTATCAAGACTTGTGAGGGACAGTCAATGACTGTGCACCGTGGAGTCACATACCGAGAGACGGAGAATGCATGGAGATGAGGGACACCGGCAACTTCATTTGTTGTCGCAAGGAGAAAATATCGTCGTCCAAGTAGTCAAAGTCGAGCAGCTTGTCTGCTTCCTGCAAGGAAAACGTGTATTCCGTCCGTTAATATTGACCAAACGGGGGCATCGGAGTAAGACAATTGCCAACCTGAGACGGAGGAATGGAAGCACGTCAGTCCGTGGCGCGCTGGTTCCGTACGTAGACTTGCCTGAAGTATTTCATCGAGACGAATGGCCAATCGAGCTCTTCGCGAGAACTCGTCCCTTCCTATAACGTGTTCGTCTGCGCCGTGGTCTACAACCTCGTGTCCACACACGCAGGTGCACAGGTACGCGGGTTCGTCGTCTTCATCGGAGCCGTATTGATCGAGCGCTCCGAGGGATGATTTGCGGCTGTCCTGGTCGTCCAGAATGACTTGGACGTCGGGAGGAGGACGGAGGCCGACGCAGGTGTCGCATGCGGTGCACGGCGTATGACGGGCGATCTTGAATGCCAGCGCAGCATCCATGAAAGATGTTTCATTGATTGGCGGGTAGGTCAGTTTCATGGTTTCAAGTCGTCGCTCACTAGTAGTTGGTGTTGGCATGCATTGTGACTAGGTCTACAACAGGTGGACCCCGGCCACCCCCGATAATCGCTCAAGTTGGTAGGAAAGCGGATCATTCTACGCCCCATACGCCGTGCACCGTATACGACACCTGCGCTTGATCCTCACCGAGGCCATCGCGCAGACATCGACATCGACCCCAACTTGCCAAGCGAGACCTCATCAATGGACCATACAAATGTCAGACCAGTCCATACTCTATAATTCAGTCATCTCTGTCGTATCCACTTCAATGTCGAGTATCAAGTGGATCTCACAGAGGGAAACCTCTTCATCTTGACGTCGTGGCCACATTTAGAGGTGATTGCCATCAATTTGGGGTGGGTTGGAACTAACGGGTGGACTTGCATTCAACGGATTGCTATAGTTCCTGCAGACACGTCGTCCGTCTCGGGCGCATCCAACAAATCCGCGCCAGATGGCGGCGTTCGCTGTGTTGGTGAAGCGGAGGATTGAGATCCAGATAAACGAGCTAGGGGACGCAGCGGCCAGCGCGGGCGGCGAACACCAAGAAAACAAAGAGCGGACGATTTCCAAGGCTGCGTTGAGAATTGCGGAGCTGGGTGCGTGCCGCCGCTGCCGTGTTCCCGCATGGTCGTGGTGTAGACTGACGCCGAGCCAATTAGCGCGACTACTGTACTATTCCGCAGCACTCGCGGTAGCCGCAGACATGCCGTTTGTCGGGGATGTGGAACTAGAGGCAATGGGTGCCTTGGGGGCTTTCACCGGTCGGCTTCACTTCCTCATTGGATCGACCGCTGCACCCTCCCCGCACGTATTGCAAAGAATGCTATACAAGTCGCGTGTGCCAATGGACTCGACCAATGCCACCACACCATAATTTGCAGCTGCGCTATGGACCGTCTTGTGGTAGTGGATGACAGGTTACCTGGCACTGTCCAATATGACATTCAAATATTTGTCTGCATGCCTCGATCGTGAAGCCGTTCGGAGAGTGTGAGAAGAAGCTGCAACTGACGACAGACTCAGACATGGCGGAACTCGGGTTTCCTCTGAACGCGTTTCTCGCGAGCGCCTCGTGGCTCTCGCCAAGCAAACGGGGCGGGGGCTCGAGAGCATTGCAATGGCGAAGAATAAAGGGCATTGAGGGCCATGCGGTGGGTGGACTCTTCTTGTTCTTTTGATCCTTGACGCATATTCATGCTTCCAAAGACCTCTGCTCTTTCTCGACAACGCATATATGCCATTGCCCGAGCGCACCGCAGGCCTCTCACCACCCATTGCACTGCATTACGTCCTCGTCGGATCACTGCTGCCACTAGTACTCCGACACGCGGCTGGCAAGAGGCAGAATACGTGCGGTGGGTGGACGCGCATGCGGCGGAGGAGGCCATATCGCTTGTTGATGGGTGCATCGCGCATTGGGAGAGACGGGAACGGGAACGGAATGGGTAAGGAGAGCTGCATGTTGGT